>JAVLVB010000646.1:1167789-1195695 GCA_032876305.1 Orestias chungarensis
CACACACACACACACACACACACACACACACACACACACACACACACACACACACACACACACACACACACACACACACACACACACACACACACAGAGTAAGGGTTATTTACCAGACAGCGTCCGTTGACACACACAGCTTCAGAGTCCTTATCGCAGGTCGTACCGTCAAGCACGTGACCAAAGTTGTAGTAGAAGTTGTGACCCAGGGCCAGGCAGCTGAGTTCACAGAGGCTGGAACCTGACAGGGAAAATCCTTAGTCAGTAAATCATTACTTTTTATGGAACAAGAGATGGTAAAGAGATACAAACTGCAGTAAATGGGACTAAAAAGTGGGAAAGATCTGGAAGAAACTGTCAAGACATGACAGAAAATCCCAACATCGTGCAGCACCTGCGAGATTCGAAAATCGTGAGCCAACAGCACAGTTTTATCTCTGCTAAGAAGTGTGGTTTGTGTTAAATAGATGTTGCTCTAGAGAATCAAGCTTTGCAAACATTGCGAGATCCAGCGCTCACAAAGCGAAGGATTATACATGTGTAGTGAGTATTCATGTTTGTGAATTCAGTTTTTTGCAACAGCGAAACCTCCACATCCAGATAAAATTCCCAAATATGTGCATAACAAACAGTCTTTATTCGAACGAGACAGTAACAAATCTAAGGGTAGGATAAAGGTGTTAAAGAATATTCTAGGTAATACAAATTAGCTCTCATTCCTTATTGCACCCGTGGAAACCAGACTGTGTTGTAAATTTTCCGCCTAACCTCCATGAAATGTGGTCCATCGGAAGGAGTTTCCTGACACCAACGGCCGGTCATTGAAGGCAGCACACTGCATCTCTCTGAAGTCCTCCGAGCCAGGAGGGCACTCCTGTACGTGCAGAAATATGCATCGTTAAAACTCTGCAAGGTGGGATCCACCATGATAATTAGCTTCAGAATTAAGCTGAAAACACAAGCCTAGAATGCTTCTGTCCTACTGTTAAGAGGACGTGGATGAACATCTGAGCAGAGCTATGTGAGAACTTCCTCATGCTTTACTGTTTCAGGTTAGCCTGCAGATGAGGGATGGTGGATTTTAGAGATATTTCTGAAAGGCTGAGAGTGTTTAGTTGAGAGGTTTTGCTTCAATCAATACGAGACATCCTCAGATGACCAAAGGAGGTCGGACAGCTTGATTGTGTGAAATCTCTGACTTCAATACAGAACCTTGCAGCGAAAACTGATAAGTCAGTGAAACTTGAGCTCACGCCCTGAAATACTTCAACTGTTGTATTGGTGCTGGCTGAACACACCTATGAGACCAATCAAATAAAGCAAACAGGGCCCATTGTTCTAGTCTTCCCAGGCTAAAGGACAGTTTTTCATTCAGGGGAAAAAAAAGTGACCTTGGTGTTGCAGATCTTATACTGTCTGGGATCTCCAGCACATGGTCCGCCAACTGGGTTCCTACAAAATACAGAAAAAGATTTTTTATCAACAAAAGCATATTTGGAACTTAACCAACTAAATGCATTTATTATTATACATAGCTTATTAATTCACTGCGAGTTAACAGACTTAAAGTTTAGAATCACAGTCTTAATGAACAGGTTTGGTGGTGGGTGGTGGTTGGATTATGCTATGGACATACTTTTTGGAGTAAGAAAAAAGGTTAAGAGTATTTTTTGAGTTGTATTTTCACATTAAACCAACACCTGATGTGAGATTTTACTCATTTATGTCACTAAATCCAGAAAAACGCATTATATTTAACCTAAAAAATTATAGGATTACACATTTACTGGATCTACCTAGATTTACATTCTGTTAAATCTTTATAATCCATATTTTTATGATTGATTCTCCATGAAAACTATCTCGGACAGGAAAAAAGTTGGTTAAGACGTTCAGAAATGTCAAGAACAACGGGACTGAGGTTGGCCATGACCTGGAATCTGCTGGACAGCCGCTACAATGGTTCACAATCAAGTTTCTATTCATCGAAAAAACGGAGAGGGTCCCAAAACAACATTTACAGATCTGAAAAACCCTAAAAAATAAATTACGAAAATGTTTTTGATGAGCAAAGACATTTTTAGAGCATTCTCAAAGAAAGTCTTATGGTTAGAAGAGACAAAAAGTAAATTTGGGAGGATCATGGTAGGACGTTTGACACTGGGAACGCTGAACCAGCTTTAAGACGCGATGGTGGTTGGATTATGCTATGGACATACTTTTCCGAGTAAGAAAAAAGGGTAAGAGTATGTTTTAAGTTGTATTGTATGTAGCAACAAAAGCAGTTGCTGAAATTTTATAAAACACTTTGTATTAAAAAAAAGTTGCAGACTTAAACCTTAAACCAACACCTGATGTGTGATTTTAGTAATTTTTGTCACTGAATCCAGACAAACACATTATCTTTGCCTCAAAAGACTAACGTAAAAAATAGCAGGACTTCACATGTACTGGAACTTCCTAGAGACGTGCAGAAGATTTCAGGTAAACGTAGCAGATTGTTACACAAACTTTCCATGTCTTCTAGGAGCCTGATACCTGGTGATGCAGGTGCGAGTCCGGACAGAGGCTCCGCCCCCACAGCTGCGCGAGCACACAGACCAGACGCCCCATGCAGCCCACTCGTTTCTAAAATGCAGCTGCCGCCGTGCACGTACTGGACGCCCCGGTGAGGTGTCACTGCTCGGACTCCGGTCAGAACTCCAAGAGGCCTAAAACAGAAACAGAGTTTTAAACGACGTCAAAGCTTTAAAGATTGAGAGTTAGGAAAAAATGGTTGCATCCTGGTTAAAATGCACAATATTTACGCCAGACATTTTGCGTTGATTTACTACTTACTGAAAAGCTGAGTCAATCGTCCATAATAATAATATTAATACACTTGCTTATAGTTTTATATCCAGCATGTTGTTTTTGCATAAATTAACAGATTTCTACAGCAGTAAAACAGAACATTCTGACCCATAATAGAGTTAGGAGTTAGCTCTCAGTGGTTCACTTGTAACATATGATATAGTGCTTTACAAAAGTAAAGGAAGTTATGAAGACGAAGAAAAGACAGCCTAATCTGGTTGGGGGAAGGACTCAGTCTAGACAGACGGTTTTCCTTTGCTCTACCTTCTTCATGTCTCACTCTACAGGGTTATTTAAGTTTTTCTATAGTTATGCTGCTATAGGCTTAGACTGCTAGAGGACAATATGATCACTTCTCTCTCTGCTACTTTCTTCCTTTGTCCAATCTACTTAGTTGCCGTTATTTCAACCTTGTTAACCTTTTGTTTTCTCTTAGTATTCTTCTCTCCATAGTAACCAAACCTGGGCTGGCGTTCTGTTAGCTGAGACAGCTTCTTGGAGGAGAACATGGGCTGAGATGCTTCCAGTGACGTTCTACAACTGCTCCTATAAACTTTCTTTTTTCAGTTTCCTCTGTATCTATTTTTGTTTTCTGTCTCTTCAAGCCTCCAGTCAGTCGTGGCAGATGGCTGCTTGTACTGAGCCTGGTTCTGCTGGAGGTTTCTCCCTGTTAAAAGAAATTACCTATTTAATAAATAGCCCAGATGCTCGTGTTATCTCTAAAGCAGCTGTAGAGATTCACAGCTGAGGTGGATGAAAGTATTAATAAATGAGTAAAATTATCATAAAAGGTACTGTTGACCAAAAACAACTAAGGGGGCACCACATGTTTGGGAAACTTGTAAGATAAATGGGGTTTGTCCCGTAGCGTCCGGGATAAAACTAAAACGATGTTTGTGTAAGAAGTGTGATGGTATGGGATTGATTTGTTGCTTTGTGATCTGGAAGATTTGCTGTAATTGACAGTTAATCTGTCTATGATCTTATTTTGCAACTCTGTTGTCAGACACCACTAACAATTAATATCTTCGTGGCAGATGTTGCTGCCGAACGTGGAAAAACCAACTATTAGGTACAGGGGCTTGTTACTTTTTCAGGTAGGATCCGGTTTGTTTAGATTGTTTTTTTATTTTTACTTTAACACTTGACATCAGTATTTGAAAACTGCTCCGGTTATTCCTGTCATAATAATTATATCACAAGCTGACAAGTTTGAGGGTGACAAACAAAGAAGAATTATTTAGTTTTTCACATATCAGCGTGGAAACAGCGAGAAAAACCTATGCAGGACATGTTTGTAAGTGCTAACTTTAAAATCACTCAGTCTGCAGTGACATTCTGTATGTTTAAAACTGTCAAGACGCACACAGCAAATGTCATCAGCCTGTAACAGCCGTGCTGAAGATGAAGACAAAACAATAAGCACAGACTGATGAGATCTCATGTTGTGAAAGAGAAATGGTTTGGATGAAGCTTCCTAGGACTCCCCACAAAGCCTTCTTTTATTTTGAGCAGGAAGATAAATCTATTCAAACATGGGATGGGACTAAAAATAACAAAGCGGCCCTGTGAGGTTGATGGATCAGGATCAGCAGAGCAAAACAATAAAAGTGATTAGAGAAATCTCTTTGGTTCTCCTCAAACACATTCCAGAGTTTCTGCCCTGGAGGAGGAGTAAAACTGGCAGCCCTCCCACCAAAACTTCACACAGGAGCTGCCGTACGAGCAGACATGTTTAACTCCTTGTTCACCTTTTCAAGGACTTCTGCGGTTCATGAGCTGAAGCCAAGGGAAAATTGTAAACAGCAGGCAAGAAAATAAAGCCAGTGATGGAACGCTGGGAAAACAATTCAAACAGGCCAGTTTGATGAACTAAATAAAAAGCGTGCTAAATTCTGAGGAAGGAAAAAAAACTAAAGACGGCCTAACCTAATTGTGAATTAATGGAATAAAACGTTCCTAATTTAGACAGAAATGGTGATGCTGCCTGGTATCTTGGGTTCTTGTTCATGAATGTGGGAAAAATGGAGCGGGAGATCAATGGATAGATTGGTGCAGCGTCTGCAGTGATAAGGGCGCTGTAGGAGCTGTAGCGATCTGTTGTGGTTGACTCAAAAGGAGAAGCTCTCAATTTAATGGTTGATCTACGTTCCTACCCTCATCTGCGGTCGTGAGCTTTGGGAAACGGGGACAAGCGGCCGAGATGAGTTGCCTCCCCAGGGTGTATGGGCTCCCCCTTAGGGTGACAAGCTCGCTCATCGGGGAGGGACTCAGAGTAGAGCTGCTGCTTCTCCACATACAGCATAACCTGCATCTGGTAAGGAAGCCTCCTGGAAGCCTCCCTGGAGAGATGTTCCAGACTCTTCTCACTAGGGGGAGGTCCAGAAAAAGACCCAGGACATGCTTGAGGGTCTATGTTTCTCGCCTGTCCTGGGAATGTCTCGGGAGTCCCCCAGACAAGCTGGCCCAAATGGCTGGTGAGAGGGAAGTGTGGGTCTCCCTTCTTTGGCTGCTGTACCCGCAACCCGATCCCCAATAAGCAGATTGATGGATGGATGGATGGATGGATGGATGGATGGATGGATGGATGGATGGATAGATAGGGAGAGTGTTTTTAAGCATTCAAGGCCACTCGGAGCTGATTGGAAGATGGTTGGAGCCAAATATCTGACAACCCTAAGGAAAACCAGTTAGAGGCTTAAGATGCAGAAGGCTTAAGGTTGGGATGAAAATTGATCTTCTTGCATGACAGCAATCCTTAACACACCAACAGAACTATTATGGGATTACTTAGATAAAGGCCTTTTGGTCATTTGCTGTGACTTCTGAGACCAGTTGAACTGAGGATTGTGGGATTATTATTTATATTTCTTTCTCAGTGGTTTAGTATCTAAAGCTCCATTGTCAAGCAGCCTTGAATTAGATAATTATGATGTTTGGAAATATTCATAAATGTGGTGCTTTAAATTTTTCCCAGATAGGTTAGATGTCTATTATGCAAACCCACTCGCTCCCCAAGTATGTTCTGGGGAATTCCAAGGGATTCACAACTGAGAAGAAATATCTCCAGTGAGTTTCTGGTCTACCGGGATTTTTTAACTAATGGGAGTAAAATTAAGAATCCTTGAGGTATCCAATTGAAATGCCCAAAAACACTCAGGGGTGCAGGGGCAATGACTCCGCCCTAAGTTCTTCATCTTTAGGTTATACCACAGAAAGTTATATCAGCCTTTTCTATCAAGGATTACAATGATATAATATTATATTAAAATTAATATAACATTTCTCATCACCACAGGTGAGAGATGAAGGTTTTGTGCCGGCTTACCAAGAGCTTCACCTTTTTTCTCAACTCATTGTTCATCATTATAGTTCATTATTGTCCATCACATTATCCTATTTTACCAAAACACGAAGATACACAAACTCTCCTCTACAACCAGGTCTCCTGCTTAGAACTGACTTACTTCCAGATCTTCACAAAAGTTCACTGCTTAAAAATGCAGAAATAACCATATTATCTGCAAAAATATAAGATTCTTTGGTTCCAAGCACAGGCGCATTCTCCTTAACAGTTATTCCTTTGGATCTGGTCCATAAGCACTGAAAACCGGACCAATGAGCAGAAGCAGTGCGGGTTGGTCTACTCTGCAAACTAGCTTGAAATCCTTTTTATAATGGAAACACAACCTCTGTGGTGAAAGATCATTTCCAGGTTTACTCAGAGATATTTCTCTGATAGGCAGAGAAGTTAGATCACTGAAAGTGTTGAAAGCACTCAGGCTCCTTTTTAGCAGCTGGGACTACCAAACACTCCTGCCAGTCCAGATGCATTGCCCCAGTTCTCCAGAAGACATGTGCAGTTGTTTAAATCTCAGTTCACAGTGTTTTCAATACTGGTACACTGCTGACATTCCTATAGATACCTTCAGGAATGAACCCTCTAAGCAGGAGATATCTAAAATGTTCATTTCACTAAGAATCACAATCCTCAAACTTAGTCGAAGTTTTCCCACTCAAACCAAGTCCAGCTTCCTTTTATTATTAAAATGTTCTTCGGATTTTCTTTGAGAACTTCTTAGTGGCTTTTCTGGGTTCCTCCCCCATCCAACTTTCTAAACACAACTTCAAATAGCTCTTATTGTACGCTATTTACATAAAATTGCCAATTTCAACTACAACCAAGCGGACTTTGAACCTAGAGCCCAAAAGAAGAACCAAACTAATTGAGGCTCTTTGACTTTGTGACTCGTTCTGCACAAACACACTGAGCTAAATACCATCCTAAGCTACAACTCCCCATAATTTCTTGGCAAGGTCTCTCGAGGTTGACCTCATTAGTGTTACTCCCGTTCAAATTAGCGTTGATAACAGTTGGAGATGGTGGGGGGGCTGGCTTTCTAGATTAGTGAAAGCAACCCCTGACCTTAGCAGTGGACTCCTTCTTCCTCCCTAACTGGAAGAGTGAAAAACAGAAACTTCATATATGAAGGGAACCATAGGGAAAAAAGTGCACAGGTAACTGCCTCAGATCACTCGCTCCTGAGCTGAAACGTTCCTCGAACACACAGAAATAATAGAATGATTCATGACACGTGCTTTCAGACATATAACGACAGAAAAAGGACGGCAAATAAATCCAACCATGTATCAAATCAGTGTTTTTCATGCTACTGTATAATATCCCAGTGAAAACACCCTTCACTCTTATTGGCAGCGCGTATGAAAATGCATAGAAACCCTTCAACAAATCACGTTCCCTTACATTTATTCAGAAACACATTACATTTTCACAATAAACAGTTAAAAAAATCACCAGTGCCACGATTATTGGCCCTGCAGCAAGAAGTTCTCCCTTTGCATACATGGTTCCTCACTGGGTATTCATTCATTCTGCTGTGTATGTTGATTTGGAAAGCAGGAGAGCAGCTACTGACTTACGGTTCCCCAAAGTTGACTTCTCTATACATGCTGACATTTGGGAGATTTTTCTTTGCAACCATTACAAATGTACACATTAAGTATTTGCTGTATGGCACAGAGACTCTGTCTCACACTGTGTGCTGTGGCCAGACAAAGATTAAGGGTTTTCAGCACCAATCACTCCAGAAAGGTCTGCCATTAAAACAGAAAGCATGTTGGAATGCACCCTATTCGCATTGTTGGGTACAGTGGAAGTTCTGTTATACTGTGGGCTGTGGAGTTTGGCACTAGGAGTCTTTGGAAATATTTGAACACTTTAACAAACAAATCTGAGCTCACAAAATGCTCGGAAATGAAAAACACTTCTTGTTCAGTAGAAAACAAATCACTCTTAATCTAAACCTGCATCAGAACCCAGATTTAAATCACGTACAAAACATTAATGAACTGATGATGAAGGAAGAGCGAATCAGAGAGATTCTTAAAACCTGGACCGGGGTCAAAATCCCTATCTGGGAATTATCCAACCAGCCTAATAAAAAAGTAGATTTACCTCTGTGCTATTGAAAGGGGGTTGTATCTGTGCGCCTCCAAATGTAGGTAATTATAAAAACTGTTTCTTAATATTTGACTTTATTCAAAATGAGATTGGATGTTCTATTTTTAAATCTTTTAAACTTAAACTTAAATTAGCAACACTCAACTACTTATGTCTAATTAGACTAAATAAATGTGATGCTATTCTTAATCTAATAAATGCGTAAATAAGTGAGTTATTTAAAAATAAAATAAAAGCTTATTTGCAAAGCCAAGTTGGTGCATAGTATAAATGAATAGGAACAGTTTTACTGGAGCAGTTAAATGGAAACTCCTCTGTGTCAAAGCCTTTCAATGGGGTCATTTAAAAGGAACCTGAGGTGACAAGCTATTCTCAGGGTTAGTTTAGCAGGAGTTATTTTAGATCAATGCTGTGCAGATATTTATATTGATGTGGGAGTGGGAGGGTCTGACTTACGCTCTGAGGGGAGGCGAGGCAGGCGGAAGCGGCCAGCAGCAAAACAAAGGTCAGGACCCAGTTCAGAATCAGCCTCCTGAGGATACAGAGAGAGAGAGAGAGAGAGAGAGAGAGAGAGAGGTAAACACTGTCAGGCTGTGTGTTATGTCCACACTGTTGATTTCAGATAAAAATAACATGGTTTAAGATGTCACAGCATAGGAGTCTGACGAAGCTGAGCGGGAGAAAAAATAAATTGAAGGCTGAGATATTGCTGATTTCAAGAAGAATATGTTTTTTTTTCTTGTAATTTTGTATTTTAATTGAATGTTGTAGGCAAATGATATAAATCCGGTAAATCCAGGATACAAGCGGCTGAAATGGGTTTCCTCCTTAGGGAACAGAGGTAGACCCAGGACACGCTGGAGGGACAATGTTTCTCAGCTGGTCTGGGAACGCCTTGGGATTCCCCCGGATGAGCTGGCCTAAGTGGCTGGGAAGATGGAAGTCTGGGTCTCCCTGCTTATGCTGCTGCTCCTGCAACCCGACCCCAGATAAGCGGATGGAGGTAAATGACATATCCTTAATTTTAAATCATCTTCCAGGATACCGCAGGTAACTTATAACTTGTAAATTGTGTCATAGTTCAATGTTTAACTCTCATTTTGTAAGTCGCTTTGGATCCAAGCGTCAGCCAAATGCATGAATGTGAATGTAAAAGTTACTTGAATAAAAAGAAGAGCAGAGTTCAGGAAGTGTAAATAGTTGAAAACCCTCTTGCACTAAATTCCAGCTGATTCTTCCTCACCTGTTCATTAATCTTCACTCTGTCACGCAAAGGGATGCTACAAAGAAGCAACTACACATTTTCACATCGATTTATCTGTAACATTCAAGACCTTAGCTCAATTGTACTGTTTTTGATTTAGTTTGATCGTATCTGATTAACTATTTGCTTAATTATTATGTCATTAGTGGATTTTTTTGGCACTAGTGGACTTCATTGATAGTTATAAGGAAATGTGCATACAGAGAAGAGGGCATGCCACAATGTGGGCTTTTAACCCAGGACTTCTACCTTGTCAACTATAGCCTCTGCATATGGGGGGGCGAAACCATGTCTAATTATTAAATCTCAAAAGTGCTTCAAAAATCAATCAATGATGCCGCAGCTTGTAAAAAATTGTGAAATGAGGATTTAACTTTAAGACCTTCTAATATTTAAACACAAAAGCTCTTAATTATAAATATTTCATTCGCAGAATAAAAGACAACTCCCAAAAGCAATTTCTTTCAGCATAGGGTTGTTGTTTTTCCTGTACACCTGCGCATTTCATTTTTTGTACTAATGCTAAACATTCCAGACTACGTTACTATCTTGTATGTGGAATAAGCAATTGCAAACTTTTTTTTTTTTAAACATCATTCATTCTTTTCATAAAGGCCTTCATCTGTGTTTAGATATGTGATTGTTGTTTAAAGATTAAAAAGTTTTAACATCTGAATCAGCTGTAAGGGAATTATTGAATATATTGAGTGTACGTGAGCAAATTATAGACAATTTATAAACACTGTTTAAATGCAAATACCTTAACAAGGTTTTTGTTTCACATTCCTTTTGTCGGGTATTAAGTTAAATAAATCCTATTCAACCAATTGAAATTTTGAGTTTTTGGAAAAGATTGATGAATTGCACTATGAAAATATCTTTAAAAGAACTGATTTAATTTAAATTTACTTATGTTTATCCTATGAGCTATTTCTTTACTTTGGGTGCAGATGAATTACTGTAAACTTAATGACTCAAAACAATAAACAGAGATTCCTTTAAAACGAAACCTGTTATTGCCATAAGAAACCGAACATGAAAGCAGCGTTTTATAACTAAAACTGAATAATGGAATTTCCTTTATATCTGTCTGTAATTGGATTAAAACCTTTTCTGTTGATAAACTGGATTTGTTTGATATGAAAAGTACTTTGAAATGACATCTTTTTTTAATAAAAATATATAAACTGAAGTAAAGGAAACTTTTTTTGACATGAAGTCCTCCGTCTTTGGTGAGTTTGATGCCGGGACATAAAAATATCATTACAGCTTCTTGTTTGACAATCAGTGAGAAGGTTGTAATGTAATCTGAGAATGTGTTGCCTTATACATTAATTACAATCAATCGGTGTTGATTATGAAGTTTACAAAAGGAAACATTGAGAATCAGAGCTTTTACTAATTGGTGGTTCCTGCAGGAAGACTGCATTTCCCATGAGCACCAGCGCATACTGTTGTAAATTCCTGATCTTCCGTGTCGCCTGCAGTTGGACTGAAGTACATTTCTGTCTCCAGTGTATGTGTGAAGGATGAATAGCAATGAGATGTTGAATCTAATTGTGGTGAAACAATGTCACATGATGATGTTGGAGATAAGAAACGGGGGAAGTGACGTATGCCGTAAAGCAGTCAGCACATTTGTAGTTGTTTTGTGTGGCAGGGTTCCTGCCACCCTCCTCAAAGCTGCTAAGTGCCGGTTAAAGTGATACAAACCCCCTCGTGAGATGACAGCAGTGTTATTCAGCAAGCTGTAGGTCGGTGTATAATCACAATAAAATATTATATCAAGCTTGAAAGGTTCAAAACCTTTTTCAAGCTTCTGTTATCCTATATTCTAAAAGGCTGAGCATTGTATTTTATGCCACTGGGCAGGCACAAAGTACTTTGAGAAGGGGGATAGGGTTTTTCTCTAAAAATATTAAGTGCTTGTTTTCATTTGGCCACATTGACAGATGAGGAAGAAATATAATTAGGGCTAAAATCCAATGAACTGTTTAGATTTCTGTGAACTTCAAAAAGTGTAACTAATGGTTGTTTTCAGAGAATTAAACTACAGCTCATTTCAGTCCCTCAGATCAACGTGAAGAGGTAGAACGATCTCTGGAGGAGAAGTCAGTCATCTAGTTATTGAATTGCTCATAATCTGGAGACAGAAGTGACTTTGTTGCTATGTAACACCAGACTGTTAGATAAATAGGCTGTTTTTGTCTGGATGGGTTATCCTCTTCGTGCATCAACACTGACTCAAACACACTTACTGTTGCACCAACACTGTGAGTCACAACTACCAGACAGAATCTCCCTGGAGCTTTGTGCCGGATTTGTGTTTGCTCGACAAACTGCTTCGTCTCTTCTGTTTCCTCCAGCCAAACGTTGCAAGGCAACAGATTCTCCGTCTGACTCAATTGGGGGCAAATGCTGTTTCTGAGAAGTGATTCTTGGAAAGCCCCCCTCTTTGATGGCCTCCAGGATCCGCTCGGTGCAGCTGCAGTGTGTCATACCTTGGGCATGGCTTTTTGTTACCACTCGTTAGGCAACTATGCTGGAACTGATTGCGTTTTAAAAGTTGCAGCAACCCATTCATCTCTCCTTCTTTTGTTGTCCCGGTTTTATCCTGCTACCAGCCTCTCCATCTCCCTCAGCCTCCTTTCTCTCTTTTATCTTTAGCCAGAGCCATAAACGCAGGGCTGACTCAAAGCTTTTGGATTTGGCTTTTGCCGCAGTCCCAGGTCAGTAAGTTGCCCTGTCCAATTAAACGATACACATCTCCCTCACACTTGGCTGAGCACCCTCTCCCCTCAGCTCCTATCCTAGCCTTAAATGGGGGAGGTCTTATCAGGGGAACAAAGAGGGTCACACTGACTGAGAGAGGCAAACACAACATAAATAAGGACTTAAGAGGCCTTTTTATTTTCACCCACATGTAAGTGATCCTTAGTATCTCAGCTGTAAGGCTTTTGGGTGACTTTTCAAAGTCTTTTACAAATGTTTTTCATGAATAAAATGGCAAATTAACAAACAGAAGTTGCGTTTTTCTTTGCATAAATTTGTTTAATACATAAAATCTGCAAAAGCTATTTGGGTGCGATTGCAGTTTGTTAATCTGTTAAAGTAGAGATCCACACAAGAACCTTCTGTTGTCAAAATCAATATTGATTTCCACACAGGATGTAATAAGTTACTAAATTAATATTTAGGTCCATCAGAGTGAATGTTTGGAAGCACAATTCACTGGTTAATCAGTATTCCTGGCTGCCATTACAGCATCAAGTAAAAAATTCCGGTCCATGGAAATTAGACAAAAAGTTCATGTCACGAAATGGATAAAAACAATCTCCACAAGTCCACAAAGATCCCCTGAAGTTTGTGTAAATCCATCATCAAGACATGTTGCAGGACATCTAACATTCGTCTGCGAGAAACCTCCAAGAAATGCTCTGAAGACCGTCAACGTTGAGGCTCTGGAGTGGCCTAGTTAAAGCCCACACTACAATACCACAGAGAAGTTTTGGCTAGACTTACAGCAAATCCCCCCCATCCTGACAGAGCTGAAACAATGCATCAAGTAAAATGGAGGAAAACCTGTGAGTTCAAGCCTGAGAGAGATCCGCCCCCAGAGACCCAACAATCAAGATTACATCAACAAAATACTGGTAAATTTAACATTATAATTTATCCAATAACTAATTTATTTTACTTTTTTTTTTTTTTTACTGTTTTCACTTTAAAGTAAAACTTGTGTTTTTATATATTTTCCGTCAAAAAAACAAATGTTGTTAATCAGGATTGATTTATAAAAGCAAAAAAGACGGTAAAACAATCGAAGGAAGTGAATAGTTTTCATAGCCACTGTATGACAACATTTATACCCGTGCATGTATCAGGTGAGATCTCAGCTTCTGTAACAAAAAGCCTTTCTTAAATTTTTAGTTAATTCACTTTAGATTAAATGTGAATTATGAACCATTTATTAATAATCTCCAAACGAATCTTTGCAGCTAAGATCATAAAACAACAATGAAGACATGAATCAATTGACCAGCAAATCTTGCATCTACATAGTTCGGCTTTCACTTAAAATCGCAAACATCAGGTTGTTTCACATTTTGAAGGTTTTTAGTGTCGTAGATCATAGATTTTCAGCCTATCTGGAGATTAAAACCTCTGTGTCAGCTCAGTCTTGGTACCTCACCAAGAAGAACCAAGAATCAGTTTATATATAAAGCGCCAATTTACAACAGAAGTGGTCTCAAGGCACTTTACAAGAAAATCAATTAAAATCAAAGATACATGATTACAAATCAATTTGAAAAAGTTTCCAATCTAAGGAACCCCAGCAGATTCATGGAGTCATTGACTTGCAGCATTCACTCCTCTGGAATCAGCAGACAGAAACAATGGCTTGTGTTGTTGTTGACTTTACAGCAATCCCTCATACTGAGCATCCATGTGGCGACAGTGGAGAGGAAAAACTCCCCTTTAACAGGAAGAAACCTCCAGCAGAACCAGGCTCAGTACAAGCAGCCATCTGCCACGACCGACTGGGGGTTTGAAGAGAGAGAAAACTAAAATAGATGCAGAGGAAACTGAAATAATAGAGTTTATAGCAGCAGTTGTAGAACGTCACTGGAAGCATCTCAGCCCATGTTCTCCTCCAAGAAGCTGTCTCAGCTAACAGAACGCCAGTCCAGGTGTGGTTACTATGGAGAGAAGAACACTATGAGAAAACAAAAGGTTAACAAGGTTGAAATAACGGTAACTAAGTAGATTGGACAAAGGAAGAAAGTAGCAGAGGGAGAAGTGGTCAGATTGTCCTCCAGCAGTCTAAGCCAAAAGCAGCAGAACTATAGAAAAACTTAAATAACCCTGTAGAGTGAGACATGAAGAAGGTAGAGCAAAGGAGAGTTCATCCCCCAACCATAATGGAGAATGTGAAAAAAAGTACACAATCCTGGCAGTATTAAACAGGGAAGACAAATCTCTAACATCTTGCCTGGAATTTTCCATTCATTTCACAAAGAAAACATTCTTAATTAACCCTAAAACAGGAAAGGCTTAGATCGTATTTGTGTTAAGTTATTTTAAAGACTGTCCCCCCCATTTTTTTTAACAGTCTCAGAGCTTAAATCTCCAGAAATAAAGTTGAGACATTCCTAATGACTTCCGTCCTTTATTACAGACACTTTCCAACAAAAACATAATGAAATACACCTATTTAGGTTATTTATCAGAGTTTCTGTTCATGCTTTAGCTCTGACTGCTTGCCCCCGTCACTGCGGGGGCCCCTTACAGAGGTCAGCAGGGGTCAGGCTGCCTCCTTTCGGTCTAATTAAGACTATAGCAGCCCATAGATCCAGGACAATGGGAGTGAAACGTCTTTAATCGATGTGAGACTGCCTGTTTATTTTGACTATCACTGTCTTGACAGGGGATGGAGAGGGAAACTAAATGCTGGGTTAAAGAAAAATATACATAAATGTAAAGACTTGGTTTAGTTTATTGTTGAAGCTGTTTATAATTTATCAGAAATAGAAATTATTTATCTTCTCTTCATTCCTCACAGGTGATCTACAGGTGGCGGCGTGTTTTTCAGCTGTTGCACATACGGTGTGTTGTTAGTGGTTCAGGTGACAAATTTCGCTAAATCGGGACATCAAGCCATGTTTCAAAAATGCACTATATTGTCCCGCAAGAGAGCGCGGCTTTGATTTCTGCACAAAATGGAATAACACCTTCAAACGTTTTGGGATTTTTAAAGCAACACTGAAGAAGTTTCGGTTGTGTTTGATATTGGCGGCCAGTGTGGACAAAAGCGGTAGTGTTTTTGCCTGAAAGAAAACTGCATTTCCCATGAGCACCAGCGCATAGCGCGGTAAAATCCTGAGCTCTCTGTTGCAGTTGGATTGAAGTACATTTCTGTTTCCATTGGCTCTGTGATAAGAAACGGGGGAAGTGACGTATGCCGTAAAGCAGTCAGCACATTTGTAGTTCTTTTGTGTGGCAGGGTTCCTGCCACCCTTCTCAATTTGCTTAGTGCCAGTTAAAGCAACAAGGACCCCCTCTGGCTATGACAGAGGCGTCATTCAACGAGCTGTGGGTCGACGTATGATCAGAAAACTTATGAACATATTTTATGAAGCTTGAAAAGTTACTTAGTGCTGCTTTTAAACCTAAAATCAAATTTTTATCAACAACTAACAGATTCTGCCGAAAACACGTCGCCCACTGACAGACAGACATTAAGGGGACATAGGAGTTGCTTTCAGCAGCGCTCTGCAGTAACTCTCTACCTTAAAAGCTTAAACCTCTTTGCATCTTGTCACATTAACACCTAAACCTGAATGTTTTTATTACAGTATTATACGACTGTCATATTATGTAACCTTCTGACCCAAATAAACAGAGGACTCTCAGGAGTAGAAGTAATTTAAAGTTTATTGAGGGATTGTAGATGGACGGGCGGCAACCTGGAAACAGCAACTCAAACCCCTGACAGTGACGGACCGAAACAGAATTGTGATTTGTAATTTAAAGTGGTCTAAACCATTTTCGGCAAATACGAACAAATCAAAATGAGTAAGTGAGACACACATTCATATTCAGCAACGTTTTCTCCCACATCCTGTAAATAAAACCCATTTTGACCAATTGTCTGAATACCAACAAGTTCCAGTGTGTCCATACACTCTAACCCCTAAGAAAATATTTCAAGCCCTAAATGTATTTAGAACACTTTTAGCCTTTCCCCCTAGCAGCTTTAAACATCTGCAGAATAAGATTTTTAGCCAAATTTAAGTCAGGCTGGATAGAGATCATCCGTTTGCAATTTTTAATACAAATTCCCAATCAAATTCCCACCATAGCACTGGCTGTGTAAGCTGGCGCCTTTAACAGCTTGTCCTCCAGGAATTCAGACAAACTGGACATGGATTTCTTTCAACGATGACTCCATGCATGTCACTCCAACATCGACGCCCTGATTCGTGGAGCTTAATGTTCCTCTTGTTAATACTGTCAGTTCAGCTGGTCTCTGTTTAGTTGCTCCATCCTCTTTATCTGTTCATACTAACCACTCAAAAGCTTTCTATGATACTATCTTCTTCCCAGCTTCTTGCTGATAAGGATAATTGAGAAACTGTGGTTCAGCAAGTGATATTAGTCACAGCTGAAAAGAACAGTCTGTCTCAAACAGCTCCAGCTGCAGGAGTCAAACCTGCCGCAACCGCCCAAAGTTTAAACTCCTCTGAACACACCCTCAGAGACAGGAAGTGCTCACAATCACGCCCAGCATAAATAAACAGTGCTTCTACTCTGTTCTCGTAACCATTTCTCTGCTGATTCCCACATTGCATTCCAGGTGAAGATGTGCCCTTTGACCCAGGAGAAGGTGGAAGACATCATGACTGAAGTGTTTGTACGTCTTGATCCACAGATATCCAGAGAAGCGTCCAGCCAGGGGGGGTGGCCTTGACCTGCGACCCACCCAGTCTTTGGGAATTCCTGCTGGAAGGTTGGGTGGTTTGCACGGAGCGCGCTTTTAAATGGGCTGACACGAGCGGGAGCAGATGTTGAGTCTGAGGCGCCTGTGGTGAGCTCTGACCCTGCGCTTGTGTTGACTGTGAATGAGGCGTCAACAATCGTCCGTTTCCGTGGCCTCGCTCAGATCGTGTTAACAAAACAAGGCACTTAAGAGGAGCCTCTTTGTGCCCATGCAGCTGCTTTACTACTAGACATAACAAAACTTAAGAAAAATGATTTAAAAAAACACATTTTAAACAAATAATGTCTTTATTAAGCTTCTAATTATCATGTTGCAAAGGTTTGGTTCATCTACAAACAAGGAAATTAAGAGCTTCTGTAATTATTAGGCTTCTATTACTATTACAAGTCTTCAGTTGACCACCTGTGCAATTTAATCTCACTATAAATCCAGCTGTTCAGTCGGTTAGAGAACATTAGAGAAGAACTAACACCGTGAAGACCTTCGGACAAACCAGACTGGTTAGAGATAAAGTGTTGGAGAAGTTTAAAGCAAGTCAAGTCTTAAAGACCCCACAGACTTCTGTTAAATCTATGATCTAAAAAAGGAGAGAGCGTGGTATACCTGCAAAGCTACCAAGAAGAGAACCTTCGCTTAGACTCCTTTCTCTCTGTGCATTAGCCAGAGAGAAAGCAGTGACTCTAAATGAGTGCCAGAGATTCATGGCTCCATTGTGTGTCTGATAACTGAGTTATTTTAACAGTGGCAAGAAGATTGAGAGAAAACCATGTCCTCATGTCTCTGGTCAGATCAGACTGTACTTTTTATCTACGTGCAAACCCCTAGGAGCGATGGAGAACCATCACTGCACATCCTCTTCTTACACGGTCACTGTGGGGAAAGCAAGGTAGTGGCTGAATCATGCCGTGCAGATGCCATTCTTCCAAAAAAAAGAAAAAAAACAGACCGGGAAGCATGGAAAAGTGATGCGAAGATGTTTTAGGGTATATTAAAAACCTGTCAGATGGATGGTTTAGGTTTAATTGGATTTATGTGTAAGAATTACTTAGTCTAAATTCAGAAATAAATCCAGTTGAGATCTGTTAGTAAGACAGTTGCAAATTGTTTTCTGCATTCAGTAAAGGATGTGCTGACATTTATATATGTAACAGCTGATAGAGCTATACCCCAAACACTTAAAGTTGGGATTTGAGCAAAAAGGGGTTTTGAAAACAGTCGAAGAGACGCCGCACTTCCCAGATCTGCATTGATTGGAAGTATTAATTTCTTCCATGCATTTCATCGAATCACATCTAATGACATATGCTCACATTCATTTGAAAATAATTCAATACTGCGAGGAGGAAATGAACACATAGGTGGACAAATTCTCAATAAAAAGGAACTGCTGATGTAGACGGTTCAGAAGCACATGAAGAGCGAAACTCCACCAGACAAAAAACAAAAACAATTAAGCTTTCCAGGTAGCAAAACGTCGAGATTTAACTCCAAGTTTTAACTTTTTTTGTTGTTGTTGTTGCTTCATTTCAATTAACTTGCTCCTTTTATGACCAAGAGACTTGGTACGCCGTCATACCTCTGGGATTATGAGATTATCTTTTACAGGCCCCCTGACCAAAGCGCAGCCTCCAAGGTCGCCCGCAATCACGCTCTGCAACACGGGAGAAATTCAAATAATGTGATACTGTGGTAAGAAAATCCCACATGTCTTAATTGTTTCAAAGAAGATGCGAAAGAGGAGCTCGCGCTGACACTGAATCGACCATTCTACTGACGAGCTGAAAATGCATCAGGTTTGTTGAAGCAGCTACCAGACACTGAGAGTTGAGCGGCAGAGATTTTAGACACTGCCCTCCACGCACGTTTCTCTTTTCTTTTTAGGGTTTGTGCAAGGAGACACGAACGCAGAGCTGTAAACTTTTATCTCAGTGAACCTTGAAACGGGACTTTTATTAGTCTAATCACTAACTAAAGGTATTTTCTATGTCATCAGTGAGTTATTGCTGAGTTAGACGGGACCTGGTATCATATGAGCCTAACGTCTAAGATCCTTTATCCCTGTTTGAACCTTTAATCACTGGTTATTTTATCAAGATTGTCTTCTTGTTTTGTGTTTTCTTCACCTCACAACCAAGTATCCTAATATAACTGCAGCTGTAAGGAATGCATTACCATTCAAATCAGAAGCAGAAAGTCTGAGATTTTAGCTGATTTCTGTTACAATTTATGGATTATAGTCAACTGGACCCCCCCCAAAAAAGAGAGTTTAAAAGCCTCATAACTCTAAATTAATCTAAATCGATTAAACTGCAGTCTAACCAAACCTGAACCACAAAGCCCAGATGCGCTTTAAACCATCAGGTTGACAGTGAGTACTACAAACAAAAGCAGAGATTAGAATATTGTTTCTGGTTTGTCTGAAAAACTCCTGGGTGCATCAGGAGTTTCTTCCTGGGCATAAATGGAAACCGTAATTCAAATCAGTTGGTTTCCGAGGCATTGACCTGCTTTTTCACTTTGTTGCTTTTGGAAAAGTAAGTTTGGATGGCTACTGGCTCAAGATGCCAAGGTTAAATCATTTGGGCCCAAACCGTATGAAAAAAAATTGGGTAGAAAGTGCAGGAGCAACATGGAAACACGCAGGCCGCATAAAGTGGATGCCGCTAGACCACAGACACCAAACAGAGAGGACCCAGTTTAACGTCAATAACTGCTCCAAGCTCGGCTGAAACGAGGAGGCTTTCTAAATGGACAAGCCAGATCCATTCTGGGGGAAAAAATGACATTTTATGCTCAGAAAAAAACAAAGATTAAAGTGTTTTTCCCACAATGACAATAAGCATGTGTGGAGAATTCTGAAGATGTCAAGCTTAAGAAAGTTGTACCAGCTGAAGAGCAACGGATCCCTTTCCAGAGATACTGGTGTACTGTATAAACCTGCTGCTCACAGCAACTGAGATTCCTCCCTGAAGCAGAGAGTGAGATCATTTATAACGTTGACTGAGAGTCCTCGCTTTGCAGCTATATGTTCAGTCTTCCAAGATAAGTAGATTAAATCTGTTCATAAAGGCTGTCGGCTCGACCTGAGACTCACATTCCTCCTGGAAGTCATCAGTAAAAAGCGCCTGAAGCCGAACTTCTCCTTCTTTTTCTCCTTGATCCTCCAGTCAGGATTTTTACTTCCGACCAAATAAGCAAACATATTTAAACAATGGCCCTAAAAGTAAGAGTTTGCTTTAAGGGGAGAGATTCGGAGAAGTTGGCGCAAAAGCTTCTCTGAACCCTGCTTTGGGCACCGCGATCAGATAAAATATGAGCAGGATATTTATAGCTGGGGACACAGAGGAGATAAAGGTAGAGCAGAGGGACGTTCTGAGTCAGGAGTGGCAATATTCCTGACATGGAAGGAGGATTACTTCACCCACAGATGAAAGCATCCATACGTACTGAAATGTTGTTGTTTTTTAAGATGCATATAATTGATTTTGCTGTCATACAACAGAACAACACACTGTATAATTAACTTTGAAGTGGGAGTGACATGAACCATTGATTCTTAAAATGTTCTGTTTTCTGGTGTTGTTCATGGAAAATCCCACACGCCATTCCCGTGGTGGCTGCATCATGCTGTGGGGGGAAACACGAACAAGACATTTCCGATGAAGAAAGCCGGAGAAGAAAGCCTGGACGGTAGGAGGACTTCAACTATTCCAAGATTACGCAGCAACAAAATCAAGACATAGCAAACCAAACATGACAGTTTGCTCCAACATGGGAGAAACTCAGACTGTCCCAGGAATGTCTCAGCTCCCGTAACTTCACTGCCCAACAACAAACCTTTAAGACTTTTCGGTTCCTTGCAAAGAAAAAACCCTCAAGGTAAACATTTAAGGCCAGCACATGTTTTCCTCCTGAAGGAGCCAGGCTGCACATACAGTCGAAGGAATGTGTCACTTCCCAACCAAGCTGGACTCTTGACCAGAGACACATCTTATGGTGGGGTTCTCTCACCTGGTCTGGACCGGGAACATAGTTGACGCCTGGGGGTTAAAACGGACCAAGGTGTCAGGTGCAGTCCTGCTGAAGCATCATGATGTGGAGAGGCTCTGCGACGCACGGTGCGTCCCAGCTTGTCCAGGCCAAAACGTGTCCATGCCCTGTCTGCTGATGCGTTTACCTCCCGGTACAAATCACATCACTCCAGTGTGTAGGGGGGGGGGGCTGAGGTCTAGCGCAGATTATCCCAAATGAGATGTTAACTTTTGCTCAGAGGTAAGTAGCTCAATCCAGGACCGGATCTGTCCGCTTAGTCAAAGGCAAGTGAGAGTGCGCAGAGGTGCGCAGCGCTGAGTGCGCACAGCCTGTCTGAGGGTGAAGTCTGAGGAGGACTGTAGCTCTCTCTCTCTTCTCTCTCCTCTCTCCACCTGAGCGTCGCATTCCTGCGGGTGATCACGCCTCTCTGCTCCATTTAGAGCCCGGCAGCTGCGCACTGCTGGGGAGTCACACGCAAGCTGCTTCTGAGCTGGAGCTGCTCTCTAAAACATATGTTCAGTCTCCTATCAGAACCTGGAAACATGTGAGTACAACAGATAAGTCAAAGTAGGGCATTTGGCAACTGTTCAGATCCAATAATAATCATAGTAAAACCTCTCAGCAGCAAAGTTGGAGCGGGAGATGTTCTAGTATTAAAATTCAAAAATTGTTTATGAATCCCATTAAATTAAATGTTGCTGTCACCTTATCAAAGTTTCTTCAAAGATTTGTTAGAAATGCTCAGGTTGATAATTAGGGACGATTTCCTGTTGCAGCCTGTGTTACTGCTGCTGTGCAGAAGCCCCTGAACACACCCTGTTGTTGTATCTCAGTCTGATGAGGAGGAACCTCAGAGTTTCTATGAAAAGTCCTTCTTTGCATAATAATCTCCAGAGGCTAAATCCTTCAGATTGTTAGCTGTGATGTTACAATGGTGATGATTGATCAGACGAGACCAGACAGTTCAAGCAAAGTCGTCTTTGTTTCTGCCCTGGAGACACACTGACAAGTTGTGAATCATCAGCTTCCCTCCAGTCTGACATATATCTATATACTCAATATAATTTATGTAAAAAAGTAATTAATTGAACTTGATTTCTAAGAATCAAAAAGCAGGACACTATTACGTCGTGTGTACTTTGTAAGTCGCTTTGGATAAAGCGTCTGCTAAATGCATAAACACACACAGTTTAGTTAGTGTAAATAAACTGCTTCATTTGGTAAAAAGTTACTCAATAGAGCCGTGTAACTCTGAACTTAAACCAGAATGTTTTTCAAACCGATTCGGTGAAACAATACATCGTTTAACCCAAAATAAAATGACATTTTGGCGTAACTCAGCATCCAAGTATCTTTAAGGAGTCATTGTGGATGGTGATGCTGTGACAAGCAAGGACGTCCAGTTGCAGTCAGTCTTGCAGCTAATTTTAGGAGCCTTCTGCCGGAAGAACATTATGAAATGATAACAGCTCACCGATCAGCAGCAGAGACGATGTTCTTCAGCTCGTAATCCACCTCAGTTTAGAAATCTGGACTTGATCCTCGACCAACTTGTCAATTTAACACAGCAACTCAATAACTGTGGATAAGAAAAAACTGTAACTGAGATTTTAAATGGATCCTTTCATGTTTATTTTCCATAAAGTTAAATGCTTTCCCAGCCTGAAGAGAAAAAGGAGAACTTACAAAAGTTGTTCCTCAGCAACTTCCCTGTTAATCATTGGACTGCAGCCCAAGCTCAACAGACAGACAAGCTAAAAGAAGAGCAGCTGGTTTCAGGACAACAGGCTCGGATCTTCAAAGTAACCTGATTTTGTCCCATCAGGCATTGGGGGAGATGTGTTGAATCATTGTCTCCGCCGATAAGCTCACAACCCAAGAGGTCGAAAGGATGCCACTCTGAGACGTCCCTCATTTCTTTACAGTTTCTTGTCTAGTGGTCTCTCTAAAAGGTTTGGATCTCTTCCTTCTGCTTCTCGAAGGTTATTTACAGTTTTTCTTAAGACTGTAGTTGCTGTTCTGCTCATTTTTAGTCCATTCAAGACTCTCATCGGCTTGAAAAATATTACCAGACTACTGTTTTAAACAGTCCCACTAATGTTCTGTAATATTGTTCTGTTTCCAATTAAGGGTTAGGAAAAAATAATGCATGACAAATGCATTTGTCACTTCCTTACACATCTTGAATCTGTTGTAGTTAGCTGTGGTGGCTCCTTGCCTCCAGGCCTGTTTCATGTCA
Source organism: Orestias chungarensis (assembly GCA_032876305.1). Classification (NCBI taxonomy): domain Eukaryota; kingdom Metazoa; phylum Chordata; class Actinopteri; order Cyprinodontiformes; family Cyprinodontidae; genus Orestias; species Orestias chungarensis. The sequence goes on from JAVLVB010000646.1 coordinate 1,191,161, forward strand.
TTATTGACATGACACTAAATCTGAATCAGGATATCAATGACCTGTTATCCTCCTTTTTTTTTATTAGACTAAATAGACAAAAGATAATAGAAAAAATAAGTTATTTCTTAAAGCAACTAGAACTGTGAATAACTTAGATATACGGACGTGAACAAAGCCCTCGAACATTCGAAATCATAATGTAGACCGCACGTCTCTGCACAATAAAATATAAAAATGAAGAAGATTTTGTTCAAAATGTAAAATTAGAGAAATTGTAAGGATGTCAAGAATTATCTTTATTGATCGAGAGTTGTTTTGTTCCATTCTGAGGGTAAAAGCTTAAGCTGTTCCTTGAGTTTTTGCTTTTAGTTTGTTTACAAAAACATCTTAGAAAACAAAAACCACTTATATGTGATTGTTTTTAAGCTCATATTCATTTAGATCAACTATGTGAATGAATTAATCTTCTTCCTTTCAACTTTATTTTACTTCACTCATGACCTTTAGCTGCTGGAAATGATGAAGCATCACGTCTGATAATGACTAAATGACTGGCAAGCGCAACCCCCAGAACTGGCTGTCCTACTTGGACATGAGCCTCAACACTGATTGGAAAATTAACCGAAATCAAAAGAAAACCTAAAAAAAAGAAAAAATTGCAGTCACTTCCAGCAGCTAAGGGTTCACCATCCCGTGATGCATGAGGCTGGCCTTCTCCGGTTTCGCTCCAACTCTGATGTCTCGGTGATGGCGCAGAAACCACTTGGCCTTTCTGCGAACTCAGAGCCCCATCACCTCCTCGGTCTGCCTCGTTCCATTCATGCAAAGCCAAACCTGAGACATCTCATTCGAGCCGGGCTACAGTTTCAACAAGCAACCTTGAGCTATCATCTGCTGGCCTTGCAGACACAACAGAGGATCGGGTTTGTGTCTCCAAACGGAGCCATGGGGGACGAAAGCCACTTCGTTTGGCCGTCCACGGTGGGGAAGAGATTTAGCGTGTTAGGCTAATAAATGCAGGCTGTTATTCTGTGGAGATCTGTAGAGCAAAATAGCAGAAACATGACAAAGCTGAGAAGGATGACATGAACACAGCGGGAGACAGAGAAGCTGTTAATCATCAGCTGCCATCCAGGCTGAATATTTCAGAGAGAGATTAACAAATTACTCTCTCCAAGAGTTTCAAAGCTTCATCAGAGTTATTTACGCTTAGTAGAAAAGAAATTAACTGAACATGAGTTCTGCAAAAACATCTTGTTATTGGAATTTATTTGTGATGTTTCATGTTCAAAGTTGTCACAAGTTTGTGCATTTCCTGGTTATCCTGCCTCTTGTCAAATGGGACCAGAACTAGAACGTAAACAAAAACAAAACTAAAGGATGAGTGAAGAGGAATGCGGAAACTAAGAAATACGAAATGAACAAATGTATGGATAAACAAACCAACAGATGAACGCAGGATGTGAAAATAAAAGACAACAAAAACAAACTAATAACAAAACAACAGTGAGGGAAGTGAGGAAACCCGAGGCAACAAATAAACAAAAACGCTGAAGAAATAACTATAGGAGGGGAACGGAGGTTCTGAAGGAGGAGAGAAACCAGCACAGAAAAACCAGGCGAGCAGAAGAGGAACTTACTGGGAGGCGGGGAGGACTGGAAGGAGGAAGGACCACAGAGCAACTAAGAAAGGTAAGGTAACGGACGATCCAGCGGTGAGTGAATTAATGAACTAGGCTTAAATACTGAGGAGCAGGAGGTGGAGAAAATTACCAGATGATTAGGAACAGGTGTGAGTAATGATGAGATTCAGGCTGAGGGAAAACACACAGTGGGAGAGACAGAGAGAAGAGGGACAGAGAGCAGGAGGAACTGGAGAACATCGAAAAGAATACCAAAACAAAGACTCAACCAAAATAGAAAATAACATAAAGAAAACAATAACTTAATCATAACAAAGTAAACAAGACAACTACAGCAAACTAAACAGAGAACAAAAACACAGACCATGACATGACCAAACAAGCTGGGTTTCATCGATGCAGCAGTGAAAATGGAGTCCGTTACAATTACCTAACTGGCTTCAGCTTATTTTTCCCCTCAACAGACATTATAGTCCATCCATCTATTTATTTCCTGTTCCTTAATAACATCAGGAAGAAGACACACAAAATCCTCTGCTCGATGCAGTGACTGAGCAATCGTGACATTCTGGCTCATAACTCTGGACTCAAACTTGGAGGAACTGGCAAACCTTTTCTCATCATATGCAAAAACCCAAAGCTTGGACACTAAGACTGCTGAAGCTTCTCTGCAGCAGCTGTCCATGAAAACCACCAAAGCAATAAACCCGGTGAAGCCCGACCTGTTCTAGGGTCAAGCTTTCCTTAAATGTTCACAATGTGCATAGAAAGCAGAATTATCTACTAAAAAATTGAGTTTTTGTGTTTTAAACTCACATAAAAAGGAAAAAAAACAGTAGCACAACATAGATGGTTTGTTTTCCCCCAATGTGAGCAGCTCATCTCTACCTACTTGCTGTACATAATGATTAATTTTGAGGTCTGGTGTTCTGTGGACGTGTCCCGGCCCGTAGAGAGCCTGTTCTCTGGCCTCCCTGTAGCTCCCACCTCACTGCCGAACACACACTTCATCATTAGGTGCCGAGCCCGTTTACAGAGGGGCATGATGTTTTCTAAGGAGGGCTTGGATTTAGAGAGCATGTTTCTCTATGCATTGCACTGTTGATTTTTTACTGAATCTGCCAAACTACAACAAGGAAACTGATTGACTGTGGGATCTGACAGTGACGCAACACTCTCCTGTACACGGGTTACACAACCACTCCCACACCTAACAGCACTTTCAGAGTAATCCATTAATCTAATAGACATCCTTCTTAGACTGTGGCTCCATGCATAAAGACCCATAGGTTGGGATTCAGACCCAGGACCTTCTTGCTGCAAGGAAACAGCACAAAGAAGTAGATGAGGGTTATAAGCCATTGTCTGGACGTGCTTGTATTTGCAAAGTAACTTACTGTCAGCATTCAGAGCACATAGTCACGCCAAAGGACAATTGAGAGAGCCCAATTAACTCAACAAAGATGTTTCTGAACCGTTGGAGGGAACTGGAGTACCTGGAGAGAAACCATCTGCACGCAACAGTAGAAGCAGGCAAGGATTGTCTATACATGAACATAAACAGAAAGATCTTAGCTTCCACATGAATGCCGACAGACCAAAACAAAGACTAAGCTGTTTGGCAACAATCAAGAGAAGCAAAACTAGAAAAACTTAGCTGAAGAAGTCTCATGTTTGTGTAGCAGAACAAACGAACCCCTGGGAGTCGCCATTTTGGATTCCCGACTTCTAGGACTTTCCTAACTTGAATGCTTTTAACTACAGTGTAACGTCATTCCCAGCTACAAGATCCGACATCCAAAGTAAAGGGATTGCGTCATTGGCCACCAGCAATCGCGTAAGTCTGCAGGAGAAGATGTCTAAAACTCCGGCCTGTGGTAGAAAATCACTATAAATTTGAAGTGAGTAAAGGAGTAAAGGCAGCGCATTATCAAGTCTGCAGAGAGGACCATCGGTGTAAACCTGCCCGCACTCCTGGACCTGCATGACTCCAGAACCAGGAAGCGTGCAGAGAAAATCATCACTGACCCGTCTCACCCTGGCCGGCTCCTGTTTCGGTGCCTTCCATCAGGCCGACGCTTCATCCACATGAATACCCGTACGACCAGGCTACAGAGAAGCTTTTTTCCAACATCCATTATTCTTTTTCCAACATCACAAACCGTGATGAGGCCAGCTACAGGCAGGAGGTGGAACACCTGGAGGGTTGGTGCAGAGAGAACAACAACTGCATTAATGTAAAGAAAACCAGGGAGATGATTGTGGACTTCAGAAGGGGCAAGCATGCCCACCTCCACTTGCACATGGGAGGATCTGCGGTGGAAGTGGTCAACAGCTACAGGTACTTAGGTGTACACCTGAGTAACAACCTCACCTGGAGCAACAACACTTCCATTCTGGTCAGGAAGGCGCACCAGAGGCTCTACTTCCTCAGGAGGCTGAGAAGAGCTGGACTCGGGAGCTCAGTTCTCACTTCCTTCTACAGATGTGTGGTGGAGAGCGTCTTGTGCTCCAGCATCAACGTGTGGCATGGAAGCTGCTCTGCTGCAGACAGGAAAGCTCTACAGAGGGTGGTGAAGGCTGCACAGAGGACTGTTGGAGTCAGCCTCCCCAGCACCACAGACATTTACACCTCCAGATGCAGGAAGAGGGCCTCCGGCATCATGAAGGATCCCACACACCCAGCACACTCACTTTTTGTCCCGCTCCCCTCAGGCAGGAGGCTGCGGAGCACCAAGTGTAAAACAACCAGACTGAGAAACAGCTTCATTCCTGAAGCTGTGAGACTCTCAAACACACTCAACGACAACCAGAACTGAAAACTCTTTCTCATTTAACCGGCACTGTTCACTTTAATATCACACTTCAAAATGTCACTTTAAAATGTCACTGTAATGGTTCACTTTAATG
>JAVLVB010000646.1:1201968-1221752 GCA_032876305.1 Orestias chungarensis
CTAGGAACCACCAGTAAACCTGCAGTCTGAGAGCGAAGTGCTCTGTTAGGGACATAAGGAGTAATCAGATCTCTGATATACGATGGAGCTTTATTAGTGAGGGCTTTATATGTCAAAAGAAGAATCTTAAAATCTATTCTAAGTTTGACAGGGAGCCAATGAAGGGAAGCTAAAATTGGGGAGATATGATCTCTCTTTTCAAAAGCTTAGAGAAGGTCACATTAAGTTCACCTGTTAAGGTTTGAATGCATTTTGGGCTCATCCTGAAATTCAACCCGACAGCCAAACATTCCTAAATTTTTGTGAGTAGGGTATATGTATATATATATATATATATATATATATATGGTAAAAAAACAACAAATACAAATCTCCCCTCTAAGCCTGTTTCTCCTTTGCACTCTGTTAGGAAAATACTGGAAAACAAGTCAAACAGAATAAAGTTAGTCACCATTAATTAACAGCGCCGCCCACCCCCAGCTGCTGGGAACCTGGAGGAGAGCGCACACACCAACAGGAGCTCCAGAGTTCAGGCTGGCATCCTGATCTGCTTCCAGCCTCCCCGTATGGACCGACTCCAGCTCTGCCCTCAACCAGCTCCTCTCTCTCTTGTTTTGGGAGCTCGCCCCCAGACCCCCCCCCCCCCCAGATTAAAACGAGTTCTGGAGGACTTCCAGGAGCCCACACTGGCCATCTGCCTGCTTTGCTGCAGTCACAGAGAGAGTGTGCGAACGGAAACTCCTGCCTACGGAGCACCAAATGTCCTCATGACAAAAACCAAACAAACTAATGTTTCCCACCAGATCCCTGGAAAGCCATTTCATCATAAAACATGTCTTACATTCCATTTGCAAATAATTAACACCTTAAATTCATTATGAAATGATAAATTATCTATAAGGAACAAAAAAGAGGATCACTGCCATCATACGCAGAGAAGATCCAAGTTCCCCAGATCATTAATAATTTCTTTTTTAAAACACTTTAGCTATTCGAAAAAGAAAGTCTCCAGTAGCAGTCAGCGTTGCACTCCATCCATTATACCTCTGACCAAAGACAGTCGGAAAAACTGCTTAATGATTGTTTAAACTGGTTTTTGTTCACATGGTGAGAAACCGAGGCGGAGAGGCGTTGGTGAGAAGATCCTCGTCCTTCATGATTGACGAGACGATTTTGAGATGCCAGCTAATCAGCTGCACCAGCATGCAACACAAACAAACAAACAAACAAAACACATTTTTTAACATGTTTGCAAATGCCAAATGTTCTTGAAACATTCTCCTGTGCTACCTTTTTCCTCCTCAGGATTAAAAACAAAGTCTTGTGGTTCTTTCGGATGCAGCCTTGAGGACAGAAGACAAGCTTCCTTTCTGCTTTTAACGCATCCAAACAAGCTAATCAAACCTGTCTCTAGTCCTGTCACCAACTTTAACCTTCAACATGCGGAGATCTGTAGAGCCTGAGGCCTTCCTGGGGTTTCCATTTCAGTTTCTGATCAATTTGCTGACTCCATTGTATAAGATTAAACCTGCCAATATCGCCCATGACTGAAAAGCAGCAACAGTCGCCCTCGTTAATTAATTGCTGTCGTCTTTCCAGCTCGGGCTGGCGCCCCATTTGAATCATAAACATTCAGTTCCTAATAAACAACATTTTAAATGACAAAAATATGTTTTTTAGTAGAAAACTTTGTAGAAAGATGAGTTTAATTACACACTACTGCCCACTACTGGTAAATTCAATGATAAAAACAAAGACATTTAATGGATTTCATACACAGTAAAGTTGTTTTTTTATTGATTATATTAAATTGTAAAGATAAGCACTATAACATATGTTACAAACCAATAAACTTTTATATTTTGAGGAAAAAAGGCGAATGACTTTTTTTTTTTAAAGTAACACTAAAGGGCATAAAGATTCTTTAAATAACAGAACTGTACATTTTATATGCACCTAAAAAAAAAAAGCAGAGACAAAAAACAGAGTGGATGTCGAGAATGAGTGACAGAAAACAACCAGAGGCAGCTAGAAGTGAGCCGGAGCCGAAGAGACGTGATTATCTACTGCTGGAGTAAGAAAACACTCAGTAAGGCAACAGAAGGCCGGCGACAGGAAACCCTTAGAAAAAACAGCAACTTCACACCGTAAAGTATTTCTGACTGGTGCAGGAGAAATATCAGCCGAAATTAGAGAGAATCAATAAAAAAATTAGAGAGAAGAGCAAATAAACCCTCAAACTTCATCACAATGCCAGCCGTGGACAGGCGGACGCATGCTGGACCGTTCGCTTCAGGGTGAAATTCATTTGATCCCTCACATTGTGTAGGTTGGACAAAAAGACGTGAAAGCTGCACCCGTTCAACAGGTTTCACTTGGCAAAAGGTTGCATAGGAAACAACAGGGAGCCACCATTAATGGCACTTCCACAAGAGGGCGCTCCATGCCCGAACATGACTGAGCTGTTACATAATCCACTGGAGAAATGAACTTCACAGGGAGAAATCACAGCAGCCACACACAAAAAATCTTTTTTTCTGTTTTTTTAACATCAAATTTGAAACTTAATAAAATAAAAAGTTTCTTTCTGATGTCTTCTTACTTCTATTCTTTGGGTTAATCGGGTAAAAGTGGTGCATGAATGTCAACCTACACAATGTGAACCAATTAGTGCAAAAGAGCTTGAGTGCATTTAGCCATGATGTCCGATGTCCACGTGATCGTCGTCCTGCTCAGTGTGTCTAGCTTGCGTTTGAGGGGTGGGGGCTCGTTAGACTTTAGTAACAAAAACGAAGGAGAGAGAGAGAGAGAGAGAGAGATCCACAGTAGCGCAGCGCATGCCCTTATTCACCGTTAACTTTACACAGCGCATTTACAACTCGGTACAAAAATCAAAATCATACGCAGGACACGCAAATCTGCAACAGGAAAACAAAAAGTACAAAATAGAGCAAGATTCTGATGTTGTGCTGAGTTTCTGGCAGGAAGGAACCCAAACGTTCGTCCGAACTGCAAGAGAATAAAAGTCCTTGCATTTATTCGACAGCTTTTTTTTTTTTTTTTTTTTAGATCTCTCAGCTGGAGCCTTAAAAATATTAGCCACTTTTATTTTATACAGTCTCATCTTTGTAAACATTTTTTTATTGTTGCCCTTTTTAGTCTCGTTTAAAAATACACTCTAATCGGATTTGAGGCTTTCCTTACGTGTCTGTGCATACAATTCACAACAAAAACAACAAAATATGACAACTTTTGTAGAGAAAAAACAAAAAAAACTTGAATCCCTCTTTTATTTTTATGCTTTTTGTCTTCATTTCCACCAGAACTCGGAGGAGAACGCGCCTCGGCTGAGCTGGGTTTGCTTCTCCAGCTGCGAGCGCTAACTGGAATCCAGCTCCTTTATTGGAGCTGCGAGAAACGTAAATTATGTGCTGGATTGCTGCTGCTCTTCGGCACGGTAATGGGGTTTCTATGGTGTGTAACCATGGTTATGGTGTTTCCATGGCTTCAGGGTATCTGGTGCTGTGAGCCGGTGATGGCAGAGAGACGCGGGAGGACAGCGGCGCTCTCCTGGATGGGTTCTCATGTGCTTCGGGGTTCGTTTGAGGGTGGCACCAGCTCCCAGAGCAGACTCTAAAACTGCCAACCTGATGTATATGAGTTCAAGCATGCAGAAGAGTAACTGTGAACCGTGTTTGTTCAGCCGTCTCCTCTTAAGAGACTCACATCGGTTGACTGGTGGTGGTGGGTGTGGTGAGCCGATCCGCAGCGACAGACCTCCACGTTCAGAGTCTATCGCTACGAAACGTGTCCTCCACGGATGGGTCCGGCAGCACCATGTCGGGGTCGCTGAGCATGCTCAGGCCGTCCAGGCTGAGCGGCTCGATGCGCAGCTCGTCCTCCAGCGGGAAGCCTCCCTCCGGGTCGTAGCACTCGGGAACGGTGGAGAGTGCGTTGCTGATGTCCTTGGACAGATTCGGGTTGGAGTCGTCTGAGATGGAGAGACAACAGATGATGGTGGGTTGAGTCAGAAACGAGTTCTGGAAACCTAAAACGCGACCTCCTATGTTGCTCTTAGAAATAAAACAACCATCAGGATGTGAACTGCCCACTTAGGGGCAATAAATGATGCAGGAGCTCCAGAAGGATAGAAAAAGTTATTCGATATAAATAATCTTGGTTTTCATTCCACATTTTTAATGAAACGAATCACCGTGAACGCAAAGGACGAATAAATACCACCGCTAATTATTGTTTGTTCGGTCTTTCTTATCCGAATGATCCGTGTTCGAGTCGGCGGCCTCGCGAAACCTTTGGACACCTTTTGAATTCAACTAAGAACGCGTCCCCAGTAATTTGGGATTGTGATCTAAACTCTGGACGTTGTCTTGAAATTCATGAATGTATGAACGGTATTTTGCATTTATACGTGTTTGATTATTAAAATATGACAGGCTAGTAAGTTATTAAAGCTTCTACTGACTACCATTATAAATTACACTCCATAACTATTGAGGTTTGTTACATTTTGTATAGAAAAAAATGCCTAAGTTTCTCTTTAACTTCGAATAAAAAATAAAATGCTTCTTCCAAGACTGAAATACGTTTATCAAAAGCTATAAATCAAGCTATTGTGCAAAGAGGAACGGTTAAAGACGTTTTAAACCTATCATCAGCAGTCGTGCCGATCGTTGTACCTCAGTTGAAATCAATTATTTCCAGAGAAAGATTCAAATCGTTGAACACGAATGGTTTTATTACCGATATTACACCAAAGTTTCCCAGACGTTTCATCCATAAAATTCTGCCTAACCAAAGTGTCATCAATGCAATATTTAATCAAGTTAATAGTCACAGACCAACTTGGTTATGTTGGAGAAAGAAACGGAGCAAGACGAGTAATAAACTGTTTCAGCTTAAATGAAATGAGCGAATCCGAACCTCCACGAGAACCAGGAAAGCGTCCAGGGTCCATATTTGGGTTTCCTCTAGAGGGAAAACACATTTCTAGCTTCGCTGAGTTTAGGGATCGGAAACGAACGTGGGACTCACCGGTGAGAATGATGTTGGGCAGCCCGCCGCTGCAGTTGGAGTACAGCATGTTGGGGCGCATGTGAGCGGCGTCCTGCAGGCTGCCGTGGCTGCCGCCCAGGCCCGACAGCGCCGCCTGGGAGTAGTAGAGCGAGGCGAAGGAGGGATCGTAGCAGGACCCCCCTGCCGAAGAGCTCAGAGCGTTCTCCAGCAGGCCGAACTGGTCCAACTGGACGGAAAGCAACGTCAGAAAGAGTCCGACTGGCGCCGCGGTCGTCAAAGTCGCCCATTTATTTATTTGTATTTATTTTACACCGGAATTTACAACAGTGACAACAAATGTTAAGAAAACTCCTAAAAACTCTCACCTGGTAGGAAAGCATCTTGCTCTGGCAGTTTGAGAACTGCTGCTCCATGAAGTGGTCAGAGAAGAGTGACGCCATGCTGCTCTGCTATTGAAAACAAAGAAAGAACAAAATACATTTAACACGGTGATGCTGGTATTTATTCAAGCAGAACTGGATTCATTGAGGCTTTCATTTCCACTTAGAACGGCTCAACACCCCATCAGGCCGTTCGATAGAACGACGTGATCCATGCAAAACGTTCCCAAGGACAGAGAGCAGCAGCAACAAAAAATGTAAAATAAATAAATGCTTCAAGTGCTTCAGTTGTTTGTTAAACGCCACTCTAGGCTCCCTGCTGCAGAGTCGGCGTTCCTGTTTAGACAAGCAACCCAAACACTTTCTAAGAACGTGTTCATGCACGAGGGAAGTGAAACGATCCTCTCGAGATCGCCGTTGGAGAAGTGAGGTAAAAAGTGACTCCTCGTGGTCACGAGGCATTGAGACCTTAACCTGAACTGTGGGTTTGGATTAGACGCTGAGGCTGAATCTTTAGACAAAAGGAAGGTCAGGACCACTGAAGCCGACAGCGGTTCTGAGCCTGGTCAGCCACCGGCTCCAGGCGCTGACTCTGGGACGCTCTGGCTAAACGTTCAACGCGGCAACAACATAATTACATTAAACAGGCAGATTTAAGGCATCAGAAACGAAGAAGGAAGAACAGGAAGTGCAAACCTGGCCGCACCGCTTCTGTGTATTTCTGAGCAGGTCGTCTATGCGCACAAAACACAAACGCAAAAAGAAAACATCGCCCCTCGCCGTCTGCTCCAGAGGTAAAGAGGATTTATGGCGATTTGAGGGAAGCATTTCAAGGTAACACAGTTGAGATTATGAAGCTGCAGTGAAACATTCACTTATTTTCAGACCTTTGAACACATCTCTATGTAATGTTGTGATAATCCGCAACAGTGTCGCCTTCCAGACTTTCACAAAGCTTAAAAACAGACTTTTTTTTTCCAGATTGACCTTCTGATCACAGGTCAGACTCACGGGAAGTTGATCAAAACCTAAAGTATTCCAACAACACCGGTGACCCATTTATTCCATGCACAGAGGAGGCTCTCCTTAGGTTTCACCTGGCTTGAGTTGAAGTCCAGAGGGATGTTTTGAAGAGGTGATACAGGCTGCTGCTGCTGCTGCTGCTGCTGCTGATGATGATGCTCCTGCTGATTATGATGATGCTCCTGCTGCTGCTGCTGCTGATGATGATGATGATGCTCCTGCTGCTGATGATGATGATGCTGCTCCTGCTGCTGCTGATGCTGCTCCTGCTGCTGCTGATGATGATGATGATGCTGCTGCTGCTGCTGCTGCTGCTGCTGATGATGATGATGCTGCGGCGCTTGCTGATGTGTCTGCTGGTGCGGCCGGCTGTGCTCTGCTGCATGCTGCGGCTGCTGATAGAGCGGATACGGTGGAGGTGGCTCCCTTGGCATGTTGCTGGTGTCTAAAGCAACTCCCTGCAGAGAAAACAGCAAAAACTCAGAAAAAAATCAGAAGACCCACTAAAGTTTGGGATTAAAGTTTTAAGTCACTCGAATCATCCATCCATCCGTTTGTTGTCTATATCAACTAACAAACTTGGTATTTCTTAGCCAGGAAGTGGGGAACAGCCTAAACAGGCACCCAGACGTGGACTAAAGCGAGAGAATCCTCACATGCACAGTTTCAAATGTTTCAGAAGCGAAATGTCCACATAAATCTTTATTTAACCACCTATTAATCTGTCAACAATAAACAGGATGTGGGCGTGAGATTAAATGCGACTAAAAGTCCAGCGATATGGATTCTGGCCACTACAGAGAACAACCGGCGGCGTCGAGACCCCCGAACTGCTCAGGCAGGTCAGGAGGAGCGCTGTGGAGAACCGTAAAGCACGGTCAGGTTGTACAACATCATCCAAGACACTGATGAGAAGAGCAATAAGGAGGAGCCCTGAAGACTCTGGAGGAGCTGCAGAGCTTCAAATAATTTGGCCTTTTTGAAAAAAAGAAACCCTAAACATAACATAGTGAAAGCACGGCGGTGTGAGTATCATGCTGTGGGGATGCTATTCTCCAGCCCGCACAAGAAAGCTGGCTAGCGTAGATGGTAGGAGGTGAATCCAAGACAATCCTGGAGGGAAACCAGTTAAAGGCGGCAGAGCCGGAGACACTCATGTGTCTGAACGGCCTAGTCAAAGTCCAGAACCAAATTCAAACCAGAATCTGAGGCTGGAAAACTCCCCACGCAGCCCTACTGAACTTGAGCTGGTAGGCGACAAGGAACGGGGAGACGTTTCCTGCGAAGCCGGCCGAGACGCAGCAGAGACGAGACGGTAGCTGGCGTACCTGTGTGATGGGGGACAGCGAGGGGGACATGGTCGGAGACAGCTGCTTGGACAGACCCCTGCGCTGCTCCGGTCCGGGGGACAGCGTGAGGGGGCTGATGGGCGCCGGCCGCCGGCGTGGGGAGCTGCCGGACAGGCGCAGGGACGAGCTGATGGAGGGATTGCTGAGCGACGACTGCAGCTGGCAGTTGTTGAGCGACGCCTGGATGCTGGGATTGCTCAGAGACGAGGAAAGACCTGCGGGGACAGCGGAGACAAAACTTACTCAGAACGACTCTGAATTCATATGGATAACTCGGCTTTGTTGTGTGAGTGAGGAGGGAGAGGAAAATGGCAGACGGAGTAAGGGGGGGGGGGGGAGAAAAGAGACGATTGTCCGGAGCTGGAAAGAGGGTCAAAATTCCTGCGGTGCTCTGTTGACTGGCCAAGCCGAACTGTGTCAGGCTCGACGAGGCTGACGACACAAAAAGAGGAAAGGAGCGAAAGGGAGCAGCAGTGGGTGTGATCGGATCAGGCAGCCAAGTCAGAGACAGAGAGATCCCCCCAGAGGGTCATTAATAATGCATGATCAGCAGGCGCGGAAAAGTGTTTGAAATGCTGCAGCAGCGGTTCTCAACGGTTCTGAACGCCGAATATTAAAGCCAACACCACAGAAAAAAACCTACAAAACAAACAAAAAATCTGGGTCCTCTACAAGCAAATTTTTGGCCAAAGCGAAGAGGAATCAGCTGAGAACCGTCAACACAGACTTCTACCTTCTTCACTCTAAAGCGTTAGGCTAATTAAGTCTTTCTATACGTAGTTCTGCTGCTATAGGCTTAGACTGCTGGAGGACAATCTGACTACTTCTCTCTCTGCTACTTTCTTCCTTTGTCCAATCTACTTAGTTACCGTTATTTCAACCTTGTTAACCTTTTGTTTTCTATTAGTCTTCTTCTCTCAATAGTAACCACACCTGGGCTGGTTCTGTTAGCTGAGACAGCTTCTTGGAGGAGAACATGGGCTGAGATGCTTTCAGTGACGTTCTACAACTGCTGCTATAAACTCTTTTATTTCAGTATCCTGTGCTTCTAATTTAGTTTTCTGTCTCTTCAAACCCCCAGTCGGTCCTGGCAGATGGCTGCTTGTACTGAGCCTGGTTCTGCTGGAGGTTTCTTCCTGTTAAAGGGGAGTTTTTCCTCTCCACTGTCGCTACATGCATGCTCAGTATGAGGGATTGCTGTAAAGTCAATGACAACACAAGCCATTGTTTCTGTCTGCTGATTCCAGAGGAGTGAATGCTGCAAGTCAATGACTCGATGAATCTGCTGGGGCTCCTTAGACTGGAAACTGATAATTGATTTTAAGAAACAGATAAAACCTAAATATACGACTTATGATCTTTGGCAAGAAGACAAAAAAAAGCCATGAAGAAGAAGAACCAGCAAAATTGAAGGTTATCCAGATCGAGGGTGTTCCTCAAACATAGACGTTTTATTCTGAAAAGAGTTTCTGATCTGTACTGCGGGTCTCCACCCACCCTGTGCGTTGCCGATGCCGAGGTGCATCATGGCGGCCGGCAGGTTCCCGGTGCTGCTGCCCCCGCTGAGGTTGGGGTAGCCGCCGCCGTCGTCGGGGTCCAGCGGGGTGGACAGCGGCGAGGGGAACTGCAGGTTGCTGAGGTCTGGCAGAGAGCCGCCGGTGCTCATCGAGCCCTGGTAGTGGGACAGACCCGGGTTCTGCTCCGGAGACGGGAATATGCTGCGGAGATGAAGATGAGCGATACGGAGGTTAATATAAACAACAAGAATCTAAACCGTGGATTCACTAGATGCTGCAGTTCTGGGTCTCAGATCAGGTTTGGCTTCAAACATCCATGCTCCAACACATCTGATTTAATGACTCAACATGTATTGGCGCCTAGTATTACACAAACTCTTCATTCATTCTTAGCAGGTTTCTTAAACTTCACTGTAGGAACAGTGCTAGCAACGTAGCCCCTGGCATTTTTAGCTTTGATGGTCAATATGGATAAAATTGTACGACACAACACTGATAACGTAACCAGATTATTAATTTATCTTTCCTCTAATGGAACAAACACTGGGGAAGAAATAATAATAGGAATGTTGTACGTTTCTCAAACATTACTATTCCTAAATTTATCCTTATGATCATAAATCATCCCCGGCTGGGTCCCCCTAGAGATTAAATTACATGGATTTTATTTAGGGGGTGTGAGACAAACGTGATGCTATGGAGGTCAGGATTGTCCCAGGTTGTTAAAAGGACGTGGGAAATATTTAAAGTGACAATAAAGATCAATTTTCCTTTTGAAACATCCCAAATGTAGTTGCCAACTGACTTTGGTTGTTGTTGTTTTTTAAAGGACTTACTTGATTCCAGGCACTTCACATGATTTAGGTCTTGATGCCAGCGACTGGACATGGAACACAAACACAATCAAACATTTGAAATTATTAAACTGCCGCAGAATATTTTCAACACGTCCGACAATTTGTACCGTTTTGTTCTAAATATATATTTCATTTAAGATTTTAAAGGTACGACCTCTGGGATGAGATTTTAATTTCTGCTTCAAAACAACACAGTTTACCCAAAAAGCTTCAAAGGCAAGCAAGTGATTAAATGAATATAATCAAATAAGGGAAAAAAAGAATAAAGAAAACGCAATAAACAAATATAATAAGCTCTAATCTAAAGATAAGGACAAAAAACATCCGTCTTATCTAAAGTGAACAAAGCGATAATTGTGATAAATATTAATCTAATCATTTTAAACTGGAACAGCTTTTAATGAATTTTATTTGAATTACACTGGGAAACCCAGAGAGCCGTGGTTTCGTTTAAGCCGAACGGCGACACGGATCGGGCGGCCGAAGGAGCAGAAGACAAAACAAAAAAAACACAGACGCGTCGTGTCTTTGAACTCAGGGAAATACCTCACCCTGTAGTCAACATTCAAGACACAAGAAATGTTTGTGTGGTAACGTTCGGCCTGCTTGGAGTCGAACGGGAAGGACCGGCCTAACAGGCGCGGTTACGTGTTCCTGCAGAGTCACGGCAGGAATTCAAGGTGTTGGGATCACCTGAGCTGACCCCGGGGGCCTTACCACCAGCGGAGGCAATTCCTCTCTCAAGAGCAGCGGCAGATGTGACACCCCTTAACTTTTTCATAAGGATGGTGGCATAGGCCAAGAATCTGCACCCCGGATTAATTACACAGATAACATGGAAAGGTTTAGCTCTGCGCTGTAAGCCCCGCCCCCTCCAAGGTTGCAGAGTGTTACACTCAACCAAGTTTGGCCATCCTTGAAAATATTTAGCAAAGAATCGATTTATCCATCGTTGCAAAAAACTGATTAAAGTATGTCAACAACGAAACAAACACCGGACCGATTATGTGAAAGGTTTGCGATTTAAAACACGCAGCGCTGCTTTTGTCCTGAAGGAGCTCACTAAAAGACACGAGGCTACTAAGGAACACATGAAGTCTCTCTGCAAATCCTTCAAGGTTGCTGCGGCGCTCTCACTTGAAAGCCGTTAAGAGGACACTTCCAGGAAAAATAGCGTTTAACCAGGGGTGTAATGAATTGTGTGGGTTAAATCACCCAACAACCGAGCATTTCCCTGTACCCACCAGCAGCTTATACGGATCCTTGAATCTGGAATATAAAAGGGATTTTTGAAATCAGCTAGGCAGAAGTTCATGACCTTGTTTACTGATTCTGAAGCAAACAGGGGGATGTTATTGTTCAAAACAAAAAATGTTTTTATGGGAAATAGAAAAGAAAAAACTAAAAATATGACCCAAACAAAATATAAAGACATCTAAACAGTGACCAACTCATATGCTCTGCACTTCTGTGTGGTAAAACACAAGGGAATTGTTGTTCACAAATGTAGGAGAATAAACCTGCTTCTCCCACATCTAGTAAACAGCAAACATGACATAACATAGCAGCATAGCTGAGCCAGTTAATTAGTCCCGTTATGCTAACTTAGAGTCTTGGACCATTTAAGGTCATCTATAACGTAGTATGAGCAGAATATGAACATTGCCTAGTTCTGAAATGTCTAAGAACAAAGCCAGTTGGTACTTACTTAAAAGGTCCTGTAGTAAGACGCTGGATCAACTTCAGTCCATTTACTTTACTTGCTTACTAGTTAGACTACGCTTTAAGCTAGTGTTAGCATGCTAACTGTAATCCTTTAAGCAAGTGTTAGCATGCTAACTCTAATCCTTTAAGTGTTAGCATGCTAACTCTAATCCTCTAAGCTACTGTTAGCATGCCAACTAAAACTTTATGCTAGTGTTAGCATGCTAACTAACACTTTAAGCTAGTGTTAGTATGGTAACTAACACTTTAAGCCAGTGCTTGCAGTTTGGGTTAGTGTCAGTCAAAAGTAAGAAAATAATAATTTCAAATTTATGAGAATAAAACTTGGGACCAGCAAAATCAGGCGAATTTACCTGATTCTAAGATTTTTGCGCTTATATGTTATTTATAAAGTGAACTTTTTAAGAATTATGCACCCTTTTCCTTGATTTAGCGGGATTTTCTTCGATCGCAGAATCACATTTTTTTAGAGGGACGGTCTATATGGCAATATATTTCTTGAATCACTAGGATGAAAACAAGCAGAGCTTTAATTTTAAGCTTATAGCTCTGGTTTTGATTTCACAATCAAAATACTCTGTTGGTTCTGAGGTTTCAAGAATCGCGACATAGTAAAAAAGATCTGGTCTCTACCAGGTTCTAAATTAACTTAAATCAGAAACTTACTGGATAAAACATACAGATTTCACACTGTCATTAGTAAATAAAGCTGACAACTCAAAGCACAGTCAGAAAAACTAAGTACACCCCACGAGTTTACCTGCAATAGCTCTCAGCTGTCACTTTCTCACACCTTGCTTTTGGGGAATTCTAGTCGAATGACTTGATTTCCTGGCACATATCAGATCTTTTTGATTATTTCCAATAACATGTAATTAATCCCTTTTACAGCTATTTTTTAAACTTTTGGACTCGTGTAATGCTAGCAAGATTTTTTTTTTTTTACAACTGAAAGCAGTTGACTAACAAAGCTCAAATGATGAATAAATAAGCCCCAAATCTATCCAGATATTGAAATATAAGTGGCAAAAGCAAAGGAGGTGGATTAGCAGCGCTTGCCACACATCTAGTGGCATCATCAGGGACACATAACTGTAGACTATCATCTATGCTGCCCAGAAATTGGGCTGTTGGAATGTCATGACAGTCAGTCTCAGTCAGAGGCCTCTATAACAGTTGCAAGGCTGACTGCTACTGGAGATCCTTCCTGTGTGCAGAGTTGCGCAGTATTTAACATCCCTTTAGGATTGATTAAGTCATTTTCAATTGAAAGCAAACAGGGGGATTAACTTGCTGTTTAACGTGACTGTAGCTCACAGGAAAAAAAAACATTTATATACATCAATATTAAGGCTTAGATAACTTAATATTGAGTTTTGACATTTCAGGTTAAAGTGATATTAAAGCAGTGCAGACATGCAGAGGTTAGATTAAATGCTTAAAAGCAAGAAAATGCTGGCTTAGTGTTCGTATCCGTGTTAAAATGTGTAAATGATGAAACTGAGGCTTCTTGACCAGGAGTTTTGGTTCGCAGCACATTTCCATCAACGCAGAGTTGTCCGAAAACGTTTAATTTACAGAGTCGCGTTTCAAAAATCAGAAACAATTGGCAACAGCTTTTGACTTCATAAACAATTTTAGAAAAGGGGATGAAAAGGTTTTTTTGTACGTTTTTCTGTAAAAACATCTAGGATTCGGACAGTTGCCAAGAATTAAATTAGGTTGGACGACCCAGTTAGAAACTCTCGCCACTTTATTGCTCTGCTTTTAATCAAGAGGTTATTTTTGATTGCTCGTGCTCTAGTATGAAATGTTTTATGTTTGAAAACATCCCACGAAAAAAAAAGCTCAAAAACTGACGTGCATTCTTCTCGAGTGACGACAGAACAATTTAAAAAAGGTTTTACTTTGCAGGCTATTGTAACTGGGAACCAGTGAAGCAGTTGGACAGTAAGTAGCCCCTGACGTTAGCAGCCTTACCTTCTTGGCTTCCCAGAGCTGCTTGGGAAGAAGTTTGCCGACTCCCATCAGATTGTCCTCGTTCGGCAGAGCAGGAAAGGAAAAGACTGCATAAAAAAAAAAAAGAAAAGCTTGCGAATGAACACGAAACACAATCTCGATAATATCCTAAGGCGAACCCAAACCCACCGTCTCCGCTGGCGTCTATGTCGGCCTCGTTGACACTAGCTGCATGCCAGCCTCCATGAAGAAGGAGCAAGACGTTCGAGAGGACAGGAGGGAGTTGTTCAAGAAGAGACACAAACAAACAAAAACAACAAGAGCAGAGGAAGATTAGTTTGATTATAACAAACTTTTTATTAATCAAAGCAAAGGAGTGTCGGAGCAGAAGTTGGTTTGGGCTTCAGAAAAACACGATTAAAGAGAAGTTTGAAGATATTGCTCCCATTTACTGCAGGTTAAATACGACTTTGGTTTTGCTCTTAACTTGATTTATTGTGCTGAACACTTTCTGCCCGACACTTCTGTCGGAAACCAAATCTGTTTTAGCATCTTTTGAGCTTCTTCTGAAGTTCCTCTTTGATCCTTTAACCACCCATTCCTTCATCTTCCATGAAATCAGCATTTCTGAGGCCCTTTCTTCCCTTTTTTTATTTTTTTCCCGGCCTCCGCTGCAGACGGGACAATGAGGCGAGTGTTTATTCACTGTTGCTCACACTCGCAACCAGGACGGAAGCAGGACAGCTGGGACGGAAAATGGCTGGCTCGTGTCTTCGGCAGAAGGGGACTCAATATGGAGGTAGTGAAATGCTAAAACACGACCTGCGCCAATCAGAAGAGCGTTGGATGTTCGCTCGTTTCCCCCCTGCAGGCGATCTCCGGCAACAAGGAAGATAAAGAGAGCGCAGCAGAATTCCCTCGGCTGGTGTGAGTCCCCGCCGTAATCTCTGGTTAGACGCGTCTTTAATCAGCTGGGGGGACTAACACCACTCCAAACCCCACGAAACCTCCACAGCATCTCCCTCTGAATCTCTCAGAGTAAACATCTCACACACAAACAGAACAATAAGCGACACGGGTCTGTAAAAGACGACGTGGTTTCCAGCTGGAATCATCTGAATTATCCGTGGTAAAACCACGGAGGTCTGTCTACGTCACAGAAACGCTTTATTGACTAAAGGGCCGGATTTTTAACCATTTACGGCTGAGAGGAAAAATGTGGAACGTGGATCTGCTGCATCTTTCTTTTATGCCAATACTGTGACGTTTATCGAAACGTTCTGAAGGAACTACCGTGATTATTTTAAGGTTAAGGTATAATAAGATGATTATCAGCTTAGTTTTGATCACTTTGCTTGACGGCATCATCGGTTGGTAGTTCATGTGGCGACGTGTTACAGTTAGCATGCTAAAGCTAGCTCAAAGTGTTACAATTAGCATGACAACTTCAGATTTCTGTCGCTACACTGGGTAAAAAATGTTGATTTATTGATGCACTGCAGCTCCGAGTTATTTTTATTTTATTGCAGTTCCAAATCGGTTGGGAAAAGCGTGTAAATCGATTCGATCCTGAAGTTGGCGGGTTTGCACGTTGAGCAAGGCTGTCCCCGAGGACAAACATTTATTAATACCGTAAATTAACTTAAGAACAGGAAGATTATTTAAGTTTTTATTTCACTTTTTTTGTTTTTATCCCTATTAAGCACAAGTGTTTTTATGTTGCTGTTATTTTCATGTTTTATTGTTGAAAAATGTTTATGTTTACACTGTTTAAGCAACGTTTACCCACATGGCTTTTCATACGCGGAGGAAAGCTAACAAATAAGCAATACATAAAATAAATAATACATATTCCAATTAATTTTTTGAATACACTTATTACTAAAGCCATATGGAGCCAATTAACACATTAATGAATTGAAATAAAAATCTAATTATGGTCCAAAGGATTAAAATTAAATTGAATTAAAGCTCCAGAGGTCAAACGTGGATCTGATCCAGGAAGCCAAGCAGATCACAAACAAAAACAGTAGCGCTACAAACGTCTTGACAATGACGGTAGTCCTCAGATTTGCTCCTGCGCAGGGGGAAACGTCGCTTCCTAAACAGATCCTTACTTGTTCTCAACCTTCCTGGTTTTCCCCCTCGGAGCTAAAATGCTGTTAAATCAATACTAAAGATACTGATGTAAAACAAAAAAAAAAATGTTTTTTAAGTTAAACTGCACAAAGAAGCAAAGAATTAAATTAAGACAGCAGGTTGAAGTAAAGTCACCCTTAATGACTAAAGAGATAAAAACTTGTGAGCATGGCCGTTAATTAGCCACCTTTTATACTAAAACGAAGGCGGCGTCTTCCTTATTTGGCAGTTTCCACCTTCCACCCGGTTCTCAGGTCACTCATTCACAAATGATACGGTAATTCAGCTCCCTGAACAGGTTTGATTCAGACTCTGTGTGTGAGAAGCTCATACTTGGGTTTATACGGGAGGGAGTTGACTAAAAGAGGAAACGAGTTTAGATCTGGAATTTTTGAAAGCAAAAAGACAAAAACGGGAGAGGGTTTGGAGACGTGTGGAGCTGAAGGGGAACGTCGGACCAGCAGCTGCCTGGATGGACTGTGTTCTCTGTTAATCAGTGACCAGAAGAGCAGAAACACAAACACCATAAAGCGGGATGATAACCCAGGCCGGGGCTGCAGGAGCCACCTGCAAGTAGAGTTGATTTGTGAGGGTTAAACATCAAAAAGGTGGTAAAATCTCTCCAAAATAAAATAAACTCCTCCCCAGATGGGATCCCGTCCCCGGCGGCGGTTTGTGTGACCCGCTGATAACATTCCACCTACTCCTTCACGGTGTAAACATGTGATGTCTGCCCCGCTTCTCATGGCCGCTCACGCCCCCCTCAAAGAAAAGACAAAACAAACGGAGCGTCTGTCTCGCAGCCAACTGAAATTGACTCGTAGTCGAAAAAGCGTAATAGACTAAATTTCAAAACGTTGGAAAAACGTATTTTTTTTATAAAAATTGTGAAGAAAATCCTCAGTACTCAAGCATCTTCATTTCAAACACATTCACTTAAATGTTCACTTTATGGTTCATGTTCACATTATTTATTGACTGTATCTAAGAATATCACATATTTTCAATTTATCTTAAGATATGAAATAATACAATATATAATATAAAATAACATACAATGACTTAATTGTTATTGTTTACACTGGTTCATCAAATCAGTCTGTCTACGTTGCCTGTAGGGATTTCTAATGTATTCAGTGACACAGTATCAATACAGTTTTGCTGTGTCGAAACGCTTCAGGACGCCTCATCTACCATCACTACTTGCAAGTAATCTTTTTATTGGTCATATCCAGGCAAAAACGCTCCCAAACTTTAGAAGATTTTGTACCCTCTGCCAATGTGTTGGACGCCGCCATTTCTGTGTAAGTAACCGCTCGACGCTATTGTGCACGTGACTCTCGGCAGATTGTAATTAAGCGAGATGCCTCGCTCTGCTGGAAAAACACGTCAGGCGACAAAAGTCGACAGTGGAATTCATTGTCGACTTTTTCTATTATCGATTTTTGTCGACAACGTCGACGAATCGTTGCTGCCCTTAAGCACAGGATAGCGCAATTTTAAATACCTAGTAATAAAGACGTCTGGATTGAGCTGTCCTGATTATCATTATTATTATTATTCAAATATTAGGTAGTTTGGACTCTGCAAACTAAACTAGACCTGGTTTTAGAACCCTAGGTGAAGTTTAAAAAAAGGATCTACGAGGGGGAGAAAACAGAAAGCATTCAATAAAAATAAAAATAAAAACTCAAGAGTCACTTTTTATGGTTCTTGTCCTTTGCACTGCACACGTGTTTAAGGTTTAAGGGTTAACCTCGATATTTAAGTCCAAACACAATCAGATAAGACGACTCAAAATAAAGTTAGGCAACAGTTACAGGCGCTCGTTTCAGGCTACCAACAAGAGCTAATAGCCGCTCTAACTAACAAGCCGACTTGAGCTTCTTAGATTTCACAATGAAGTGACAGATTAATAATCCTTGTGTTTTTCAATATTTTTATACCTTTAAGCATATTAATGAATACATAGTAGATTTCTGGTATAAAACAGGGAGTAAGAAATGTTTTTTAGAGGGGCTCTGAAGTATTCACAGATTTTTACCATTTATTGGCCGTGGTGATCTTTAATCCACATGATTGCTGGAGGTCGAGGGTACATTATGTCCTAAATCTATGATGTAATCCGGTGAACATACCGTGAAAAACTTCAAACCAAGTCATCTCTGACTCGAAAATATTGAAACAGCAGCAGCTTTCGTTCTTCGCATTCGATCGATTGGATTGTTTGTTAAAAAGAGTGTCATGGTAAAATATGGGAGTAATAGAGAACATGTGGCTGCAAAACCCAAATTTAAGGAACCAACAGGACATTTGTTACATAAAATACCTGATTAATGTTTTTTAAATACACATTTTACTGCTATATTTTTTTGTTGAAGAGATTAATTTTAGAATTAGTGCACAAAACTCTTCAGGGAAAATATGTTTTTAATAGATTATAGCTTCACAGCTAAAATATCTATAACATCTGTCTAGTATCTGATATCTAATAATCATTAATAAAGAAAAATGAACAGATAATTATTTTAATAGGAGCTGTTGGGGAAGTCTGAATTTCTGTTTGTATTCCTAAAGTTTTATCTAGAATCACGTCACAAAGAAAATTTCCTATCCAAGATTAAGTATAAGACGGTACTTTGGATGCACCTCACAGGCAAAAACCTCTTTAAAATAAGTGTGTGTCTGTTACTCTCACCATTTCGATGAGGAGGACCTCGACCCATCTGTTGGTTCATGCCGAACGGGTCCTGAGGGTTTGGGTTCATAACACTCGTATGCAGAGCCGAGTCCGAGTTGGTTCTGAGTAGGAGGAAGAGGAGAGTTATGCAAAGTTTTCCAGCACCTTGGACAGAGGCACAAGGGTTTCTTAAAGGCCGTGAGGGTCAGTGAGTCACTCCTTGCTTCGTGCTCTGCCTCCACGCAGGCAGCATTTCTCTGCAGGCGCACGCTGACCTTAAACTTACACCCTCACAGGATCAATCTAGCCGAGCAGCACGCTCCGAGGAAAACGCAGACTGCCTCCATGAGTAAACACTCACCTTACAGCACAAAACGTCTTTAATCCATAGCCGTTATCAATTTTTCAACACAACAATCTGTTGTTATCGTTATAACATCTATTATCTGCAGTGACGTTTTTTTTTTTTTAGCTTTTTAAGGAGACATTTGTCACAAAACTCCTATCTGTAGTTGACACTTCTTTTCTTTTGTAGTTGACACTCCCTTGACTGATCACTCAGGTTGTTATTTTATTCTACATTATATATATATATATACATACAAATACATATATATATATACATACATATACATATACATACATATACATACATATACATATATATATATATATATATATATATATATATATATATATATATATATAGTATTTTTAGCAGTCCTCGTTAATTAATAAACACAAAAATTGCCTGATTTACACTCGTCTATTTCAAACAGGTGGGTTTTCTTTAAAAATGACCATATTCAGTTACTGCAGCAAGTTCAAAACTTTGTAAAAATAACTGCTTAATCAATCAGTCTATCTGTCAATCTATTGGTTGGGGAATCTGGATTGGAAAATGTCTCAGTTTTAATATCGAGATTACACTGAAAGTAATTTTCATAAACACAAAAATTGCTGTAGAAAATAAAAAACACACCGAATGTAAAAAATTAAAACGGGCTTATTTAAGACACCAGTTCAATAAGGAAATGGGATTTCTATCTCGAAACTGAATTTAATCATAATTTTTGGTATTTATCAATCCTCCACTGGAGTGTGGGGGGGGGGGGGGGGGG
>JAVLVB010000646.1:1226726-1239102 GCA_032876305.1 Orestias chungarensis
GAACCAGCTTCCAGCTTTAGTCCGTGAGGCAGACACCCTGTCTAGTTTCAAATCTAGGCTTAAAACCTTCCTGTTTGGTAAAGTTTATAGTTAGGAAGAGGTAGAGAAGACAGCCTAATCCGGTTGGGGGAGGAACTCAGTCTTGACAGACGGTTCTCCTTTGCTCTACCTTCTTCATGTCTCACTCTATAGGGTTAAGCCATTGTTTTGGTCTGCTGATTCCAGAGGAGAGAATGCTGCAAGTCAATGACTCGATGCAATCTGACGGGGTTCCTTAGATTGGAAACTTTTTCTAATTGATTTGTTTTGCTGTATCTTTGATTTTAATTGATTTTCTGTGAAGGGCCTTGAGACGACACCTGTTGTAAATTGGCGCTATATAAATAAACTGATTCGTGATTCTATTAACACCAACCAACGCGCGGCGCCATTCCTCCGTCTCCTGTTACTCTCCAGATGTGGCGAAGCGGTTAGAGCTGCTCCGGGGCTCTGGTCCACAGCCGACTAGCGGTAATGGAGCGCAGATGTAGCGGAAGAGCTGTAAACACTCGACCACCCCGCTCTCTCCCAGGACATGGACAGGCAGGGACCTCGCAGCCAAAAAATGTCATGGATGATGTTCGGATACGAGAGCCGTGTTACTCAAGCTGAGAATATCAAGTTTGAATATTTGACATTTCAATATTTTAGGGAAATAATGACTAATTCCACAACTTTGTGTTTTTTTCCAGTAATTCCACACTAACAGTTTGCAGGTGACTTGTGTTGGTAGATTTCGTAACCTCTGTCACTTTAATCTGGTTGCTCTTCTTTTTGAAACCACTTTGTATGTTTGGACTGAGTTAGTTTAAGTCCCATCGTGACTCTTCCTGTGGATTTGTCTGTTTTATCGAGCGATGTTGGCCAAAATCCCCCCCAACCACGGAGGAAGTTTATCCCCGATGCACGCTGAGACAGCAATCTGCTGCAGGTTGGAGCAGGAGGCTCAATATGGCCTGAAGCAACACGGCGGAGGAGGAGGTTCTACTTCTAACCCAAATTTAGGTTTTTTGTTATTTTTTTAAAACCGATGAAAAAGATCGCATAATATGATATGGAACAAACAGTACTGCAGTTTATTTAATGGGTTATGAGTTAAAGTCAGATCACAACAGACTAACATATGACTCTTCATCATTCCTGCAAATCTACGGGTGATGCCTGCATTTTATTTATTTGTTCAGATTGAGGGGTGTTTAATAAAGTTTAATAATTTGCATCTTTTAAGAGCAAACAGCAGATTTTAGGTCATAAAACAACAGATTTTCCAATTACCAGCTACAGTACGGAAGCATCTGAATTGTGTTTCGTTTATTGTATTGGTTAAATTTATCCCTAAACAGTGTTTCACGTTTGTTTGTATGTAAATGCGATGATCAAAGCTGGATAGAAATTTTATTCCTGCTTGATTCTAAAATTAATCCGTCAAGGAACGTATAGCAATTTCTATTCCCAAACAGCGGATATTTTTGCGGCCCAGTGTGGACTAAAGCGGTGTAGTGTTTTTTGCCTGAAGGAAAACTGCATTTCCCATGAGCACCAGTGCATAGCGTGGTAAAATCCTGATCAGTTGGATTGAAGTACATTTCTGTTTCGAGTGTCTGTGTGAAGGATGAATAGTGATGAGGTGATGAATCTAATTGTGGTGAAACAATGTCAGATGATGATGTTGGAGATAAGAAGCGGGGGAAGTGACGTATGCCGTAAAGCAGTCAGAACATTTGTAGTTGTTTTGTGTGGAAGGCAGGGTTCCTGCCACCCTCCTCAAAGTTGCTTAGATCAGTTTTACTTCAACCATAACCTAAAAATCTACATCATTCAGATTAAAACCAGTCAAAATCTCATAACAAGATAAAGGTAATACTTATGCAAGCATTCTTCTCGGAGGGAACGCTGCGACTCAATGAGGCGATGCAATCCGCTGGGTTTCCTTAGGCTGGAGACTTTTTTTAATCTGACTTGTTTATGATGCATTTATGGTTTGAATGGACTGATTTTCTTGTTTCGAGGCGCTATGTTGTAAACTGCTGCTATATAAACAAACCTATTATTGATTCTTGATATAAGAACATTCACAGATAAGTCTCTCTTTTCACATTTTAAATAGAAAGTGTCATTTACGTTGCAAATACAGCCACGATTAATGCTTCGTTTTGACCTATTCTGGGCCATTTTGGAGGGGGTCAAAGGTTCTTGTTGTTTTTTTTAAGGATACTTTATCAATTAGATTATATGGTTAATTTAAAATTTAATCAAAACCTTAAAGTATTTATGACTTCTTTAGTTCAGAGTTTTGCTATTACTTTTATTTTCCCTTCATTTAAAAAACAAAGTTGCCTCAAGTGAAGGTTCAGCCTCCAGTTCTTGGAGCCACACGCCTCAGAGACAGAATCCCACCCAGCCTGACATTTGTCAGCCAACCTGTTCTGTGTCATCAACAGTGAGGGCGTGTAGACCTCATTCGGCGCTCTGGTGCCACGCTCGGCCGGCATCCGGGTCGGAGTCGTGGAAGAGGACGAGGCTGGGCGATTGGCAGCCGGCCAAAGCAGCAACTAAACACAAGAGGCGAGACAAAGCCAGAGGGGAGGAGCTTGGCCCCATAACCCAGTCGCTTGTAAACACAGAGAGAAAAGCTGCCGACCAACACGCTGCTGCTCTGTGGTGATCTTGTGTCTCACATTGTGCTCACATCTCGTGTAGTTCAACGATTCAGTGACAGGACGACCTGCTGTCGGGCATGACCTTTAGAGGGAAAAGGCTAGCTGTCAAACACTCTCAGCCTCCGTGCGGTTAACGCGCCACTCTCACACTTTAAACGCCGGAGCGGAGACACCAACGGCTCCACCCGTCGGTCTCGAGCTTTCCCCCTCATTTACGGTTTTTGTTTTTTCCTGACCTGGTGGCGTTGGTTCTCACCTTCTCCAGCTGTTGTCTGGCGGAGGCGACAGGTAGACAGCTCCGTACGGCGAGCTCTCCATGTGGGTTCAGAGTCAAGGAAACAATGAGCAGAAATGAAGACAAAACATCAGCGTGATCAGGTCTGATAGAGTCGTACTTAACCCTCTAAGCTCCAACGTGGAAAAATTCCCACATTGCTGAATAAAAAAGGCTGTATCTATAAATGTGGAGTCGAATCTTGTTACTACTTTTCAACAGAAGTTAGGGGACATATGTGTCTGTAATCTGAGCAACATTTGTGGACGTGGTTCCATTCAAAGTTTTTGAGTAAAAAGAGTTTGTAAAACACCCGCTCCTGCAAACACAAAGCAGGGGACGTGGTCGGGGTGGCAGAGGGTTAGGGTAACACCGCAAATAGGGGTGAATAAATGAAAACAACCGCGGTTTTCGTGGCAGACGCGGGAGAAGCCGCTTAAAAAAAACACACTGCTAAGGGTGGCGTTCACTGCCGCACCGTAAATCACAGCGGTGGTGATGATGATGATGATGATGATGGCTGGCAGATCTTTAGGGAAGAGGAAGAGTATCAAAAGTGGATCAGAAATTTTATTGAGCCTGTTGGTTATTGTGGAGACGATGTGACAAATTCTGAGCCCATTGATTTTATTTTCATTTTTCTGAATGATGAATTGACATCTTGCAATTTGGCCGCCACCTGTTGATGTCACAATAATCTAATTACATGAAAAATCTACTTCTATCCCAAATTTAGGTTCATACTGGAGACATTTCTCATTGACAGTTTACCTTTATGTCAAACCACTTTAAAGTTATACCCTTTTGAAGTCTTGATATCGAAATTATATATTTTCTTGAAAAAACTCTGGCGCCTAAAGGTGAAAGTACAAGCTAATTATTTGAATTGCTGCTTAAAGCCTGAGCAAACCGGCCGAGTGTGGAAGCGAAGGACATGTCTCATCTTGCTGGGCTGAGCGGGGGAAAAAAAATATTTTTCAAGAGGGATCTCTTAGGACACCAGTGAAATAAAAACATTATCATCAATAAAATTCATTTGTAAAAGTCCTTAAGTGGAATTTAGCATCATGATAGATCCCTAATTGTATTGGAATAAAAACAATATTCTCAAATATAATGTAAATGCCAATTGGCTGGTCAGAAGCTCGAAGATTAAACTTCTTTTTTTTCTGATCAGTGAACGCTTTACCAAATGTTGTCCCAACATTTTCCCTCTTCGGTGCTGAAGTTGTCACCTTAACAATGTACAATGTTTGTCATTAAATCAGATGAAAAACAGAGACCAAGATATTTCAAAGGACGGACCAAGTTCAGGAGGAGAAAAGGAGTGACCGGGGTGGATCCGAGACTAAATTCATTAAACCAGAGAGGAAGAGTCGCTTTTTGTATGGTTGTCCCCAAATTCAATGGCGGGGGCAACACGATGATCTAATTCAAAGCGGTTATTAGACATTAGACATCATCGCATTTGGAAGCAGACGCTTCCTCGTTGGGTTCAGCTGTCGGCACGAGCATTAGCATCGTTTCGGGGTCAAAAGACGAAATCGCTGACTTATTATCTGAGCACTAATTGCGGCAGATCTATGCGACCCACACGGGCACATATTAGCTGGCTGCAAACAATCACAGCGAACTGAAGCACGGAAGAAAAGGAAGAAAACATCAACTGCTGGGCTTTATTACAACCCCACTCGTAAGTCTACTACTCTCTCTTCGAATTAGTCATAATTTGGGTCTCAGCGATTCTGCGTCACATTCGTTTCAATGACTAACTCCAGTCCTGAGGGCAACAGCTCGTCTGCCCACGCCTCCGTCGTCACAACCACAGTGTAAAACACACAAAATGGGAGACACCCCCTCCCCCCGCACCGCGTCAGGAAGGATATCTGCCGGCCGTGCTTGTCGACAGGTCGGCGGTGAGGCGAGTTGATGCGGTTGCGGTCCCGGTGGACTCTCTCCACCAGCCCATGGTGACGGGTTCCTCTCGCCGAGTCAAGCCCTGACGGGAAGCCTCCCTGTGAAGGAGACGGGAGCGGGTTATCGTAAATCAGACGTAAAAAAACTAACAAAAGCAGCAGTTTAATCTCACATTTGGACACCCAAGCCTTCATCTGAGGACTCTCTTCAAAAGGGGAAAGACAGGCCAGCGTACCGATGTCAGCCAACCACAATCGGCCCAAACCTACAAGTCTGGGCGATATTTGTTTTTTAAAACCCGGCTGGATGAGATCGGACGTCAAGGGTGGCGTGCTGATGTCATGCACGAGCCATCAAGATGCACAAATATAAAAGGCCCCCATTTGTCCCACCGTCAGAAAAGAAATCTGCTAAAGGTTTCAGGGCTTTTAACTGGGACCAGGTGCTTTGAACAGGAATAAATGTTTCTCAAAGTACGCTTTGGATAATTTTCCTTCCAATAGTCTCTCCATGTCAAGTCAATAACTGAATTACTAGGATGTTTTAAAGGTATTCATCTGAAAAGTGCCCCCCCTGGTTTGTCCTCCGACTAGAGGGGGAAATCGGGACTGTGGACCATCTAGAGACCGTTGAGCTGTGGAGTAGTAGTCGAAAAGTGGCTCTGTGTGCTGCAGCCTTGTGTAATATCCTAGGGCCCTGACTAAACGCTGGATTACAGCAGACAAGAGGACATTCAAAGCTTTAACCACAGCTTCAGCAACTGTTTTTTGTACTTGTTTCTACCTTAATGGTGGTTTGTTTTTCTTTGTAATTGCATAAATACATTCAGATTAATTAAACGATTTCAAATGTGCGATTGAGTTACAGAAACAAACAAAAAAAAACATATTTTAAGGCTCTTTAGACATTTCTTCTCATTACCAATAAGCGTGAATGACACAGTGACTCAGTTCCCATCCAGCTGAAACTTAAAGGGGCTTTACACTCCGTAAAACCCCTTTATCATGCCGATGTGTCCACATGAAGGGTTTTAGTTATTTTTTTCTCCTTCTGATACTCATCTGGAACATTAATAATCAAGAATCCGACACGTCGGCCGTTTTCTAGGATGTTTTTGTTATGGCCATGGTAAAAAGAACAGCCGTGCAGTTCTCTTTTGCACACCCCCACACCGTGCAGCTGGTTTAGCCCATTAAAAAGAAACATAAAATGCAAATAGCAGAACCACATTAATTGTATAAGTTGCAGCTAAGATGTGTTTTAGGAGACGAGGACCACTGCATTAGGCAGAAGGCTTTTATTCATTTGAACAACGGTTAACAACTAATGATCAAAGGGAATCAAAGAGCCATTTAGTTTGATTTTTTTTCTGCTCCCTAAAGGAAGCATAAATGGACTCTTTGAGTTAGAGGAGCTTTCTTCCTCTGCGCTGGGATTGATTTCTGGATGGCAGCTCTACTTAAAAAAAAGGCCCATTCTTTCAAATAACAAGAGCACCTTTACCTGGACCTGTGTCCTGAGGGAGCTGACACAGATACGGAGAAAAGCTCCGCTACTGAAAACCTGAAAGGGCCGCTAAGGATTATTCGTCCATCTTTTATTCGCTGCTCTTCCCCCACAACTCTAAATTATTCATGGCTTGCAGACGAGGTTTACTTGCATTTATGTTGTTTTGAGCTGTTTTTTGCTTCTTTTTTTTAACCACAGTTACACGTTAGGAGTGGATGCTGGGCAGAGCTGGCCTTGAAAAGACGAGCCAGGCCTTCATCTGGCAGATCGGGATCTCCAGATAAGCGGGTTGCAGAGAAAATACACAGCGTAACTTGTGACAAGGATGTAATGCAGATGCAAAGAGCTGCAGTAAAACAAATAAACTGTTATTTTTCTACTATTTGTAACAGTTCATAAAAAGAGCCTGATGTTGATTTAAAAAGAAAAAAGAAAAAAGAAAAGCGAGCCGACATCCCGCACAACAAGCCTCGTCCTTGATGAACTGAAGGAGCGACTCGACGAGCGGAGAAGAAAACGACGTCCTTGAATCAATTCATCGCATCTTATTACTCCGTCCAGAGAAAGCTGGAGACACACTTTGAGTTCCCACCTGAAAGTCTGTGTTGGCGTTGCCGATCTGGTTGACGTTGGGCAGGGAGCCGCCATAGTACTGCGCTCGCGACTGGGACAGACGAAGCTGCTGGACCTTCTGATACTGCACCTACATGTTGGACAGGAGGCGAAGAAGAACACACGTCATTTATTCACATTAGGACACTTACATGAAGAAGACATACTAGGGCTTATAAGTCATCTAGTATATAAAAATTTAGGAAGGTCCAGAGGAGGAGGAAAGAGGAGGAGGATATCTAGGCGTTGAATGAAACTGAATCACATCTGTCAATGTATTTTTCAAGGAAACTAGCCAAAATGTCAGGAAGAGAACTGCAGAGCTCCACCAGTCTTGATTCATCCATCTACCGGTTTCCACTAAAGCTGAAACAGCTAATCGATTAAAATTGATTATTAAAATAGTTGACAACTAATTTAGTCATTGATTAGTAGCTTTATAAGTAAGCGTTAGCTAAAGCTCTGATCTACCAGTGGAGCAGTAGAAGAATAGAATAGAATGCCTTTTATTGTTATTATACACATTGTACAATCAGATTGGGAGACCACTCCTTTCAGTGCCGTGCAAAAAACTTTAATGAAATTAAAATATATCTAAATAATATATACGGAAATAAACAGAAATCGAAGAAATGAGCCAATCGTTAGCCTTGTTTCGCTAGCGCATGGCTCATAAACACATTTGCCCTGAGCAAGATGGCGGAGCAGGAAAATGTAGGAAAGTCTTCTTTAAGTGAACATCTGAGACGATAGAATGTCGGAGTTGAAGCAGGAGAGGAAGAACCAATAAAATACCCTAAAAAGAAAATAAACACGCTAAATACTGTTAATGAATTCAGTTCATATTAATTTAGAGTTGCAGGTGTGCAGAAAACGAATAAACGAACACATGCGGAACAAGACGCTCAGTCCTCACTTACAAACTCTGTTGTAAATTTGCTGGTAGAGACAGGAGTCCATATTACTTGTAAAAATAACTCTGAACTAGGTCACAACCTACTGATGCAGAATGCAGAATGCAGAATAAAGATCACATACAATATTAATTATGATGTACAGCATGATAAGCGCTGAGAGGTTGTATAAAAATCTACCTCATTTTTGATTTTTTTTGCCTGAATGCTGCAAGTCAATGACTCGGTGAATCTGCTGGGGTTCCTTGGACTGAAAACGTCTTTAAAAATGACTTGTTTATGATGTTGTTATGATTTTAATTGATTTTATCAATTCTTTACTTCTTGATCAACCATTATTTCTCTTTCGTCTGACACACTGCCACCTTTCTGGAGCGATGTCATTAGTGTCCAGTGGGAGCATCTGCTGGCGTGTGACTCTGTCCAAATGGCGAAACAGTACAACAGCGAGTAAAATCCAAGGTTACACCACTTAGAATAACTAAAATAACAATTACTGCACTCTAACCAGACTTTTCCGAATTTGACCACTGAACACACAGTTGTTGCGATGATGATATACTGACGTTGAATTTTATCACGGCAAATATTGTATATTCATACTTCCCTGCACTTTCAAAACCACATAAATTAGACGACAACACCTGTTTTGCTTCTCTGATTCAGGTAAATAAACTATAATCAAGTGATGCATCAATATTACCGTCACACAACCAAACAATTGCTGCACCTCATCCCCTACAACACGCACAAACAGCAGCAAGATGGAAATCAATACTGGCCCACACTAACTTATTGCACTGGGATTTTTTTTTAAATATGACAACATTGGCCATGTTAATTATATGTCGCGTTTGAAGGAGTACAAAGTTAATGTTTTGGCATTACAATCACAAAATAATGATCCAAATCCAGTAGTTTTTGGGCAGAGCTGAAAATAAAACTTAAAACCGGACCTAGTTAGCCAGAAATTGGCAGAAACTCCAGCATACACCTACTGTAAGAAGCTCAAAGTTAAGTCAATAACATTTACCTACACCATCTGATGTCGCCTGTATTCCTAAAAACCAGTAACTTGCCCCGTTCCTTATCCTAAACAGACTGGCATCGAGGACTTAGCGCTCCTAGTCAGCATATCCCTTAAAAATTACATTTGAATATGAATAAAAACCAACAAAATTAATGAATTTCCCACATTTTCAAGACGTAAAAAGATTAAAAGAAAGTTAGCCACATAATAACCGTTTTTTTTATTTTTAGGTATAAATTCTCCTGCAAACACGCAAGTAGGAGATGATTTTGCCTTGCCTTCGAGTTATGGCTCCAGATCAAAGTGAAAGACGAAATCATAAATGGCATCTCAGTTTAAACATGCAGCCTAAAAATATATTTCCCAACATTAGACAAACACACAGCAATATCTCAGAGAGCCTAAATGTCAGGAAACAACAGACGTTCCCTTGAAACCAGCCAACATAACACAGGTATTGTTGATCTGAATGCAAACTACCTGCCGCGAGAGCAACCGAGGGAAATACTGGGACTGCCTGTGTGCCACGTACAGACGACGGTTTACTAAATCATTTGGTTGCCGGTGTGAATATTCAACCATCCAGCTCTAAACCCGACTGTGTTGTGCCTTCACTAGGTCGGTCGCCGAGAGTTCAAGCTTTCCATGGCGGGCAAATTAAAACCACATCATTTGTGGTTGCCCGTTCGCTTCCCGCTGCAAACAACGCTGACGTTTTAGATTTCAGACGTCCCAAAATCTAGATTAGAAATAAATCTGTTGGCCGTCAAGAAGTCTGTTAATTTTCAGCGTTTTCCATCCGTCCAGCTTCAAAAATGATTTACTCTAAAGAGCAGAGTTCAAGTCTGTCAATCTGAAGCAGTAGTTACCTTAATTTAAGCAAGTTCTGCAAACTTTGAGGCTTTTTGGATTTTATATTTTGAGTTTTAGCCGCAAAAGTACTCAAAAATAGTCATAGATGTAGGGATTGTTGAAGATTGAGGAACATTTCAGGGACACTGTCGGAAGGCCACAGGTTTTCTCTGAATGTAGATAGACAGCGCTTTCCTCATTAGGGTCATTTTTGGTTGAAACAGCAGCGCAAAGTAAAATAAGACACGGTCCTAGAAACGCTGAGATCCACGGACTTGTTACCCCCACACGGTCCGCGTTTAAGGACATGGGACTTATTGGGTTTTGTTGTTTAAGCACTTCTTTGGACCAAGGACAATACAGCTATGTCAAAGACTGTTCCATTCATTACAAAATGTCTTTGTTGTAACATGAAACCGAGAAGGGACTTCAAATAAACAAAAACACTTAAAAAGTTTCTGTCTCAATTAAGTAGGGGGTCCGGATTCGTTGAAGGACCTAATTTGGGTCTAAATCTGACTGAGTTCCTCCAACTCGTAACCTCAGGGTCCTGTTGTAAGCAGACTAAAGACGCTTGAACCTGGATTTATCCCAAAACGTCCTCCCGTCTGTGTAGTCCTGAATACCAACATCGCCAACACGCAAATGTGAATGCACCAGAACATTATAACGTGCTGAGGACGTTCAAATCAGCAGCAATGGGACACAGACAGATCGACTGGACCTGCTTCAAACACGTTCGGGATGGTAATACCAGAAAAACTCAACTGACATGATCTGCTAATAAATGCAGTGAGTTGGTGAGGAAATGACCAATCGGCGGTCGCTTAGCTGGTATAACAGAAGCCTGCCTACCTCTGACAACAACTATGCCGGTATTAGTGTCTCAAGCACCCCTACAGTCACTCAGATTTTTTTGAAAAATAAATAAAAAGTTGCTAGATGTTGTCGCTCTTCATCCCAAGCGTTTAGACTGGAACGCGATTGCTTAGATTTCCAAAATCCAACAAACCCAGTCTGAAAATAGACCTGCTGTTGTTTTTCTTGAGAAGCTCATTGTTGTTTTTGAACACTTCGTACGTTTTTATGATGAAAATGTCATGTCTTGTTTGTTATGTATGTATTGTTTGGTGGAACTCAGTGGGACTTGCTGGTTAAATAATGGTTAAATAAAAAAGAAAAGGTTCTCCAGGACACTTGACTTAATTGACAGTGTCATCCTGCGACATTAGCCAACAGAAGCCAGGTAATCAACCATTGATGTAACAGCGAACTTGCAGCACAGCCAATCAGAAAGCGGACCAGACGTGGCGTCAACATAACAGCGATCATTATTTAGAATACAGATGTTGAGATCGAACGAAACAAAACAGCAGACAGGAAAACAACACAACAGAAACCATAAGCTAATTAAAAGCAAAAAGTATTCAAATATATATATATATATATATATACATAAGCTGTGGAAGAAAGACTGGAATATAATTAGAAAAGGTGGTATTATATGATTAAGAAGAAAACAGGAGACATATGATCAGAAAAAAGATACGTTTTCAGATATTCTGGATTCAACAGTTAATTATTTAGAAACAATAACATTTGCGATACAAGACAGAAAGACAAAAAAGGATGGAGGATTTTGAAAAATTCAAAACCAAAACATTTAGTTTAATATTAATGATACAAGGATATGCAGAAAGGGGAGTCTGATGAGGTTTAACAAACAAAGTCGTATTACCAACAATTTTAAATCACACTCCAAACCAGCAGGTGGCAGTAATGCACATCTTTTATTTCTTAACTGCAAAAATGCAAAAAAGAGGAAGCGAAGCGTTTAAAACATGCAGAACTTTGGCCCTTCAGATCTGGAGGCGCTTTTATTAGCTCTGCTATTACCAATAAATCTGAAGGACGCCGTTCATTCTCTGAACGCTTCAGTGGAGATTAAACATCATACTCAGGATATCAATTTTAAATCAACTAGTTACGTACTAGTTACTTACTAGTTACTTACTAGTTACTTGCTAAGTACTTGCTAAGTACTTGCTAATTACTTGCTAATTACTTGCTAATTACTTACTAGTTACTTGCTAATTACTTGCTAATTACTTACTAGTACTAGTTACTTACTAGTTACTTGCTAGTTACTTGCTAATTACTTACTAGTTACTAGTACTAGTTGCTTACTAGTTGCTTACTGGTTATTTACTAGTTACTTACTATGACTAGTTACTTACTAGTTACTTGCTAGTTACTTGCTAATTACTTACTAGTTACTAGTACTAGTTGCTTACTAGTTGCTTACTGGTTATTTACTAGTTACTTACTAGTTACTTACTATGACTAGTTACTTACTAGTTACTTACTATGACTAGTTACTTACTAGTTACTTACTATGACTAGTTACTTACTAGTTACTTACTAGTTACTTGCTAATTACTTGCTAATTACTTACTAGTACTAGTTACTTACTAGTTACTTGCTAGTTACTTGCTAATTACTTACTATTTACTTACTAGTTACTTACTAGTACTAGTTACTTACTAGTTACTTGCTAATTACTTGATAA
>JAVLVB010000646.1:1245201-1285484 GCA_032876305.1 Orestias chungarensis
AGGTTTTAAGCCTAGATTTGAAACTAGACAGGGTGTCTGCCTCACGGACTAAAGCTGGAAGCTGGTTCCACAGGAGAGGAGCCTGATAACTGAAAGATCTGCCTCCCATTGTGCTTTTAGAGATTCTAGGAACCACCAGTAAACCTGCAGTCTGAGAGCGAAGAGCTCTGTTAGGGACATAAGGAGTAATCAGATCTCTAATGTGTGAGGGAGCGCGGTTTCACGTAAATAAATAAATAAAAATATTGTATCTGCTTATATATGTGTGTTAAAACATTAGACCATTAAATATTAAGTTCTTTACAAAGAGGTTATTTTAAATTGCCTTTTTGCATGGAGCTGTCATGCTCGCACTTGACACAAGCAAACATGAGTTCTTTCCAGGTACTCCAACTTCCTTACAGTGTAAAAATATGACTGTCAGGTCGACTGAACGCTCTAAATTATCCTTAGGTATGATTAGTGCATTTTCAGGTCATCCCACAGACTTTTAATTAGTTTAAGATCAAGGATTTGACTCTCAGCCGTTCTTGGATGGATTTTCTGGTATGTTTCTAGTCCATTTACCAAAATAATCTTGACATATTGAATTGTCAAAGAGCCGCTTACACGTAATAAAACATAAGCATTTATCAGCATATATAAATATATATAAGTGTGGTAAAACATTAGAATAAAAGAATGTTACATTCTTTATAAAGAACTTAATATAATTTAAAATTGTTGCTTTTTTGCATGCTCATTGTTGTGCACACCTGAGTTCTGTTCAGGTACTCCAACTTCCTTACAGTGCAAAAATGACTTAGGTCAACTGAATACTCTAAATTACCCTTAGGTATGAGTGAATGCATTGTTCTGCATTGTCCTGTGACGAACTGCAGACCTTCTCCACCTTATGAACGCCAGAGATGCCCATCAGTTTCAGTTGTCTTAGACATTTGTCCTGGTTCTTAGTTTCAATTTTAAGAGGTTTGAGGTAGTTCTAACATAATCCGATTAGGTT
Organism: Orestias chungarensis; assembly: GCA_032876305.1. Lineage (NCBI taxonomy): Eukaryota > Metazoa > Chordata > Actinopteri > Cyprinodontiformes > Cyprinodontidae > Orestias > Orestias chungarensis. The sequence continues at coordinate 1,246,205 of JAVLVB010000646.1, forward strand.
CATTAGGTCTTTGTATAATCATACATCCGGGTTCTTATGATCAGACCAGTTTTTCCAATCATAAGAACCTGGATATATGCATTTTTAACATGTTTAGCCATTGTCAGGCCCCCCCACAGACTTTTAATTAGTTTAAGATCAAGGATTTGACAATGCTAAGGTCTTCCCCTTTATTTACTCTCAGCCTGATCTTGGGTGGATTTTCTGGTATGCGTTTTGTCTTGAGCCAATGAACAAATAACCTTGAATTGTTTGCAAAAACTGCAAGTAGCAGACTAATAACAAAAATACATTTACACCTGTTAAGTTTTTAGAAAGTAGAAGTCTGTGTCAGTCATGCAAGATGTCTGCGCTAAAATCGATAACTCAAATGTTATATCAGTCTGCTACACAACATCATTGATATTTTTCTAGACTAAATTGTCAACCTTTATAAAATATAACTTTTATGATTATAAATCAATTTACAGCTCATGGAATGACATCTCTCTCATGACCCGAGGGGGTCTGTATTGCTTTAACCGGCACAAAAAAACTTTGAGGAGGGTGGCAGGAACCCTGCCTGCATAAAACAACCACAAATGTGCTGACTGCTTTACGGCATACGAAAACTTCCCCCGGTTCTTATCTCCAACATCATCATCTGACATCGTTTCACCACAATTAGATTCATCACCACATTGCTATTCATCCTTCACACAAACACTGGAAACAGAAATGTACTTCAATCCAACTGCAGGATCAGGATTTTAGCACGGTATGCGCTGGTTCTCATGGGAAATGTAGTCTTTCTTCTGTCAGGCGTAACACTACCGCTTTTGTCCACGCTGAGCGTCAAAAATCGACCAAAACTGAAACTTCTTCATTGTTGCTTTAGGTCTGACCAGATATTAGCCAGATCCTGTGCAATTTCTGCATGTTTCGACGTTTGGCAGTGGAAGGTATGAAGAACCAGAATTCAGTGAAGCGGACCATACGCAAGAAAGGCATTAAAAACCTTACAAGAAAACTGTGTTGAGCTGTCAGCTACACATTAGCAACTCAAATAAAATAATCCGCTTATTCTTGGTCGCACTAACAGCTATATTTCCTCTTGATTGCCATCAGGTTCCATGTCATCTGCTTTCATTACATCCTCCTTATCATCCCTTTGCATATCAAACATCTTTGGTCCTTCCTTCCACCTCCACACGTCCAAACCATTGCTGCCTTCCCACCAAAACCTGAAGCTGTGCTAAATTATTGGTTTTTCCTAAACTTTTCTGGCTGCGGTTTTTGTATTGATCAGATCTTCAAAATCCACCTTCAAGACATCAATTAATAGATTTTTCTTGAACCAACCTGCATAGCAGATGATACTTGTGTCCCGTTTAGGCAAAAACATTTCAGTTTTTCCAAAAAGTGGATTCATAAAATCCAGTAAAACCTCCCATTCAAGTTTTAAGTAAACCAGTACATCCCCCTATTTAAAAAAGTGGGCGACCTGGGCATGCTCAGCAGAAAACCAATCACTGAGACGGTTGCCATGTAGAACAGAGCTTGATCTCTGCTTTTCAATCTTCTGAAAAGCTGTACAATTGAAAACGAAGGTAAAAATAAAGTTGATTCAATTATTTGAGACTAAAGTTCACATTGTCCTTCAGACTACATCTGGTTATGAAGAAATAATTAAGGGATTAAAGACCAGATGAGTATCGGTGGAAAACTATGACTTAGAATGTAGGACATACATGTTTTCTCGGGATATATATGGATGTAAGGTTTCCTTTTTCCATTGTTTATCCCAACCTGGAAAATATTTGAATCGAATTATTGCATTGCCCAAGAACCCCCAGTTGATTTTAGACCCTGGTACTAGTTTATCACAGCAGAGCATGCCCTCACTCATACCTGTAGCATGCTATGCATCCCTGTTGGACTGCCAGGAAGAAACCGGATTACCCAGAGAGGGCACATGCATGCACAGGGAGAACACGGCTCCTTCTAGAGGACCCAGCAAACAGACGTCCGGCAAAAGATCAGGAACAAGAACGGTGCATTGAAAGAGCTTTAATCTAAAACGGGTCGAATACATCACAGAATGGGCATCAGAGTCTCTTCCAACAACTTTACACTGAATGAAAACTTAACATCCAGATAACAGAGTTCAAACAGGGTCAAAGTTTCAGGCTACACCAAAAAAAAACGGATGGTGTACAGCGCCCAGCCCCTCATTAACGTAATACTGCACATCCTTGAGCTCATGCAGGAGATCCGTATCAGCCTTTTGCATATGTAAGCGATCATATAACATAAAATATAAATAAAGGCAACCCTGATGCGCTTTTGTGAAGTCTTTTGAAGAGAGAGAGAAGATTTAAGTGTCATTTAAAATACAACCGAGTCCTGATCAGCGTCTTCACTGCAGCAATCATACACCTGTCCTAATCATAGAAGGTAAAGGATTTATATTCAAATCTATGAAATAATTTTAAGCTGTCAGGGAGAAGTTTGGACCCCGATTGGTTTGAGAAACACGGAAAACAGTTGAGATTAGCGCCATAATAGGCTCTTTGCTGTCCATATGTCTAAAAAGAAAAAACAAAAAAGCAATTTGGATTATTTACCCCATCACATATTCAGCTATTTTATAAAAAAAATTGATGTTCAAGGTGAATATTCTTCGCCCAAAATGTGTTTCATCTATGTTGTAAATTCATTTTAATCCACAGCAGAAAGCGGTGGCGATAAAAAGCCGCATTTAATTCCATCGAATCTGTGATGACTGAGCACTTTTTTACGTGTAATGAATCAAAGCCCGTGCACGAGGTGATCAGTATAATCCCAGCAAAAAACACTAAACAGAACAGCAGCTGACCGCTGCAGCAAGATGCATGAAAAACAAAACAAAAAAAAGAGCACATGTGGAGAGTAATCGGATACAAAAAAATATAATGCACAGAAATTTGCATCGGCACATACGAGAGGTGCAGAGGAGAGAAGGCCTTAAATGATGCCCTCAGTTCATTTCAGTGTCTGTAGCTCTCTGCTCATTTCTTTTTCTTTCTATTTCCCGTAAAACTTCTTGTTGAGCAGGAAGATGAGCAGGTTGACGTTTATGGTGGCCTTGTCGAAGAGCTTCAACAGCGCCACGCCTTCGTACTGCAGTTGGAGCAGATGCTGGGGGAGACACAAATGCAGAGACGGGGGAGTCAAACACTTGCTGAGGTAAAAGAAATACATCAATTACAGTTTAACATGATTGATTAGTAAAATACATCAAATATATGATGTGGGTTTTGATTGAATGCAACAGAGACCAGAATTTAAAAGCTATGGTCTTTAATCAATCATGTAGAAAAAAATAAATATAAATCAGATAGATTTCGTTGCCTTTTACCTGATATTCTAATGGTAACGTCTCCAAGTGCACGCCCATGAACTTGGCCTTCACGTCAAACACGCCAACAGTCTCGGAGGGAGAGATCTCGAAAATAACGTTCTTGAATCTGGAGCGTGAGGGAAAACAAACAGGAGATTCACGCACGAGAACTCAGCCCCTTAAAACTGCAGGTGCTAATTAATTAAGTGGAAGATTTATCACGTAGGAGCTCAGGACTCACTGGTTGGGCTGCAGATCCTCTATCGAGTGCAGAACTCCCTTCTCGTAGAGTCGAGCCGCTGTGTATTTCTGAGAAACCTGCTTACCCTTCTTGGCCTTGTTGTCACCTGGTTTCTTTGACAATCTAAGAGTAAAAACACCCCAAAAGAAAGCAATCAGAGCGTTTTAGGCACATTCATGTGTTTATTGTATTTTATATCTGCATGTTCGACACCCAAGTGGCTGCATTGCTGTTATTTTTACCCTCTGGCTGCTTCTTCCAGCTTCAAGACTAAAATTATTACTCTGCTTACAAAAGAATAATCCAAAGATTTTGTCAAATCCTCCGAATGAAAGCCATGCTTTTCAGAGATGAACAGAAATGAAATATGACTTCGGAAACTGCTTGGAAATCTAGATTTACATGTAATGGCTGGTAGAAGGTGAGAGGAGCTCACGTTTTGTGCAAAATTCAGCTAAGACAATGTGACAATGTGACGATTTCCTTACTCTTTTGCCAAACACTGAAATCAGGAAAATAAATGTCGTATTGTGTCAAATGGGAAGAAACTGGACTGAAAACGGTCAAATAAAAGTGCAGACTTTCAGAAAGACTGCCAAAAAAATGTGTTTTAAGAAATAGAACAATACACCTGGAGTGGTTTTTAACTGTTGCTTCTTGTCGGTTTTAATCTAGACAGCTTAAGTCATTAAACTGAAACATGCTACTGGCCAACTGACAATTTAGCGCAACCTCAAATTAAGGGATAAAAGGTTTCCTTTAAGAGGGAAAAAGCGTTCACTTACTTTCCCTTGGTGGCCAGGTTGTCCATGCACGTCTTGATGTACTGATTGTAGGAATCGATCTGCATGTTGTAGAAGGTGGTTTTTGAATTCAGAGCCGAGTTGGTCTGCTGCAGCTTCACCAGCTCGGCTTTCCGGCGCTGCCGATACCGTCTCTGATTCCTGATGTCCTGTGGTGCAAACACAAGAGGTGTCAGATTCAAACACAGAGCTCGTCGTCCTTTTAAACTCAAACGTTTTGGGGTTGTTGTTTTTTTTACCTTGGAAATGTCGTTGATGAGGTCCTGGTAGCGGTTCTCGGGGTGCACCTTCCCGAGCTCGGCCAGCCTCTGCAGGTTGCTCTTGATCTTGTCTTTTTTCCCCTGCAGGGTCAGGCTGTCGTCCACCACCGGCTTCACCTGCTTCATCTTCTCTGGAGTCTTCGCGTCCCTGATAGCTCTCCTTTGCATCGCCCGCTGGTACTCTGCCTCCTGGACGCACAAAACGCCGAAGCCTCAATAAGTAACCGGCAAATATTAAACCTGCATCAACCTGATGGATCATCAGATATTATCAGCATTAAAAAATTCAAAGATATAAAATGCAGCTGCTGCATTTTTTTATGAATTTAAAAAGGCTACCTTCTTTTGCGCCCATCAACAAACTCATGTTTTATATTTGAGTTAATTTAAATCAGTTCCTATGGAAGGACCCGTCTTTCCAGATGCAAGTTTTGGATCACGTCCAACATCTGGCTGTTGATCTGCGGCCAGATTAAATAATCTGAGGCAGTTATTGTGTTTCAGTAATTCGGCCTCAGTGAAACAGCCTCTCAGCATGACGCTGCCACCACCAAAAGCTTTTGGCTGGTTAATAAGGGAAGCTGAACATTTCAGTCCCGCTCAAAAGGTGTCTATTCTGGACGTTGAGGTTTAAGCTCTCTATAGCGAAACATGAGCGTTCCAGCGTCTTATGGACCATGGCAGGCGGCCTCAGTCTTGGACAGTTTGAGTCAAACTTGTAACACATCCAAACTGGTTTTTTGAATGGATGAATTAGCTTGATGTTGGCCTGATTTATGTGGTTTCGAGCTTCTGGTAATACTCCTGACAGAGTGATACCGGAAAGCTTGTTGATGTTTGAAAATATAACTGTAGAATGTTAATGTTGTTTACGTATTTAGCAGACGCTTTTACCCAAAGCGACTTACAAGGTAGACATAATATTATAGTTATTATCAATCTGACCATAATCTATGTAGAAGAAAATCCCTAATTAGAGTCAGTGGTGACAGTGAAGAGATAGAGGGAGGTACAGAGAGAGAGTAGTAGAGGGGGTATAGAGGCCTGGGTAAGAGTTAGGTTAGGAGATGCTCTTAGGAGAGGTGGGTATCCAAGAGTTACTTGAAGACAGACAGGGATGCTGCTCTTCTTGTGGGGCTTTGTAGGTAATTCCACCATCTTAGAAGAACACAAGAAAACAGTCTGGATCGTCTTAAGCGGGGTGTAGGAACTGCTAGACAATCCATTGATGAACAAAGTGACCGAATTGTGACGTAAGCCTTTACAAGAGTATTCAAGTAGTAGTAGTAGCAGCCAAACTTGTCAACTTTTATTATGATCTTAATCAATTGTTCATCTATCTTTCTTATTTGGACTTCAGCTGCTTGCTAAGACGACTTTCGATCCATTCTCTGTTCCCCAAAGCACGACAAGATCATAGTGCTTTAAAACTAAATGAAGAAAGAAGACAGTCTGGTTCATTATAAGAAAATGATGGAAACATCTGGAGTTGTTCAACACTTCTGCACATCAACGTATGTGTACATTGATTTGATGATAATTTATTGGACATGAACAGCCGTGGAATAACGATGACTAATGGCAGAAGTTTTCAAAGAGTTTCTTTGGGTCCTAAATGTTCCATTTATTTTTTTTGAAAGAGGATGTTGCCAAAGAGGTGAGAAGTCCGACTTGATCAGTCACAAATTTAAAGTCAGCATTTGTCTTCAAACACGTTGGGAAAAACAAGTTCCTGTTTTTCTGCCAGAAGGTACCGCTGTAGTTTTCCACTCAAATGAGAGAAAGACGCCGCAGACGAAGCTAAACGCTGGGCGCCCTCTGGTGTTCAAACCACGGATCTTCTCACAATCAGACATGTTTCTGACCTGCTCGGGAGACGCCGTCAAATCCAGGATCTCAGTCAGAGTCTCCCCGGGCTGGAACCGGATCACGTCCACAATGAGTCTCTTGGTGCTAATAAACAACAGACTGATGATGGAAATGGTTCCGAACAAGTTTCAGTGGATCAAACTGTGGGGACCAAACTCACTTGAGCAGGAGGGTCTTGGCGTCCATCTCTATGTTCGCCTCACCGGGAACATCGAACTTGTTGGTGAGCGTGAGGGAAACCTCCGTCTTCCCCATCAGGTCTTTGTTAGGATCGTCTGGAGGAAGTGGGTTTTCACCTGAGACAGTGAAGGAGGCCAGAAACGGTCAGCTTCAGAGTCAGTCTGTCGTTTACTGTGGAAAATCTGATTTGATAAGTCAGTTTTGAGCTTCGGCTAGGATGTTCCACCCTATGTGTATCTAAAAAAACTTCTTGAGTAATTCCATTTTAAATGCAATGAAGACAGAAAAAGATTGAAGGGAAGGGAAGAAAGGGGAGAAAACTGTTTGCAAACCCAAGATAACGTCTTTTTATAGTGTTACAGCCCAACAAGGCAATCATACTGCTATGTTTTCTGCCTCCACTCACCAATGAGTGACTCCACCGTGGTAACCTCGCCCAGGTCCTCCAGCAGCTCATGGATGGGGTCATTGTGCTCGGGAGCGATGGCGTCCTGGTGGTCCAGCAGCAGCTAACGAGACACAAACGACGGCTGCGTTCGTCACGGCTTCACGGAATAAACAAAGCGACTGAAGAACACTGAAACTCACAGTGTGAGTGTTTATGATCTCGCCGATGGAGATGTAGATGACCGGTTTCGTGACCGTGACCAGGTCTGAGTACTGGTCCACGTTGAATTTGTCTTCGAGCGAGTGAACGTCGCATGCAGCCAGAAAGTAACGCCTGCGAAAGAAACAGGAAACGGAATCGCTTGAACTCAGAAAACGAACAAAGGCACCAATTTTAACAGCAATATTTGCAGGTAGTAACGTTTCAGACCTGAACTTTTGGTAGGATGAGCTAAGATATTCATTGATGGGGTTTAGATGAGCGTTGTCTCCCAGGAACATCTTGTTAGACGCAGCGTGTTGGAGGATCTTGGCCACAGAACCCAGGTTTCTTCTCTGCTCGGTTGTAAGCTGACCACCGGCGGAAATCTCAATGATGTCGAAGGCATCGGGCGCCACGATGGCGGGGTTCATGTAGCGGTAATACAAAAGGTTCCCCACGATCTGGAAAGTTCGAAACCCCCAAACGGCTCATTCACTTCAATCATGATCATTCACTATTTCATTTTAGTTACAGTTGTATGATCTTTTTAGAACTGATGTAGCTGGCATCTTAGTACAGTTATGGAAATGTGGGGAGCTAACACGTCAGTAGATGCAGAAACATGTTCGAGATTAACAGAGCATTGTGAAAAAGAAAGCCTAACGGGCTGGGTCGGTTCGGCTCACCTTTACATCAGAGATAAGTGGGCAGCTGAAAGCCGGCAAAGAGAAATTGGAGCTTGTTGGAAGCGTGGAGGAAAGAACACAACACCAGAAGCAGATAAAGGAAAAGAGATGTGTAACAAGGAAGGCCGAACTGGAAGAAAATGGTCATGGAAACGGTTAAATGGGAAGATCGATGGGATGAAGAGAAGGGGCCAATTAGGCTCTCTTAGTGTAAAATTATTTAAAAGCTAATAGTCGTTATTGATATGTGTGATAAATGCAAACATCAACATGATAACAGCTATTCTTAATAATCATTAACATAGGATGATCCAACGGTTGTCATCATGATTCATGTAAACATCAGTGTTCTAACATCCAAAGCTGGTTATTTATGAAGTATCGACATTACAATAAAGCAGAGAATAAAACAGAGAACAGACTTAAATAGTAAGCTATTAATGTATCACTATATGATCCTTATAGTTCGTTAGGATTATGGCAACCATTAGCATTCCAAATTCATTTTAACAATCATGCTAAATTACTAGATTAGCATCCAAAGCTGGTTATTCATAATTAATGCAAGTATTTAGAATAGAGAAGAACTTTATTATCCCCAAGAGGGAAATCCATATTTTAAAGCAGACTTCAATAGTAAACTATTGATGAATTACTATACGATTATTATAGTTCGCTAGGATTATCGCAACCATTAGCATTCCAAAATGAAGGATTTTAACAGTCATGCTAAATTACTAGATTAGCATGTGGACTCTAGCTAGCAAACAGCTGTTTTTTATAACACTGTTAAGACATTAGCCTGCAACATCTGTAGTTGGTTATAGCAATTAGTTCTGACATTAGGATGCCAGCATCCCAAGTTGACCATTTTAGGGTCAAATTTTAGGGTCATCCTATAAAAATGTGGAATTGACCTTTATTCTCAGTTAATTGTCACATCCTGGTTTCCCAGAACCCTGTTTTTTGTAAATGCTCAATATTAACAATATCTACACTGAGGTGGGAGGAGATTACATCAAACTTTAGCCAAAACACTTAACTATTTAAAAATATTAAAATGATGCTTTCCATTACATCTAATGCATTCCAGTGTATCTTGACTTATTAGATAAGAAGGTGTTGGAGGTTGATTCATGTCTAGAAAATATTTTCATGCTTCTACAGTTTTGATCTTTTTATAGAGGCTTTCCCATCACAGCATGTCTTTAAATTCAGGTATGTTTAAGCAGAAAACCATCTACAACACCATCCCTTACTAAAAAGTTGCCCGATCGTCACCATTTTGAAAGCCATTATCACTCTGTTGTGCACAGGTTTATTGATGGGAACTGGAATACAATAACGCAACCTATTGGATTTAAAGTAGTTCCCTTATACTTTATACTGCAACCCTATTGGTTTCCTGCCCTTTTTTTAACTTCATGTATCAAGAAAAGGGCAAAAAAACCTACACTGGACAACCCAGCAGTGGGGAAGTTTAACAACTGACAGAAACAAGCAAATAAAGGAAGATGCAAACCTTGAGCAGCTCATCCTCCGAAGAGTCTGGGAACTTCTCCTGAAGAGTGTCCTTTAGCACCTTGGAGATGAACCGCATGCCATATCTAAGACACAACAGTGAGGGAGAATAATGTAACACTGGAAAAGCTGACTGCGCCAGGGGGGGGGGGAGAAAAAAACACGCGAACGAGGAACGTACGGAATCTTATCCACCGAGACGATTATCGCAGACAAGAATTTATCAGTGACGGTCTTCATGTGCTTGATGGAGGCCTCCAGTCTCGTCCTCACTTCCTCGTGAGCAATAGCTTGTTCTGGAGTCACGTCATAAGGCAGCTTACTGTTAAACAAGAGAACAAAGACCAAGGAATCACCAAGACTGAATCTAAATTTAACCCCCGCTGACAGCCTCCAATCGCATGTTTCTAAGGAGTCCGTGAGCAAGTGGAGTTCGGAGAAACTACAGTAAATTTCCTTGTAGCCCTCCAAAACGGAGAGTTTCTTCTGGTAAATAGAAAGGTACAGGCTCTCCATAAGCATTAAATGTCTAAGCTTAGATCTAAACCGAGACTAAAGAAGTTTCAGTTTTGGTGGATTTTGGAGGCCCAGTGTGGATAAAACCGGTAGCGTTTTGTGTTTTGCCTGAAGGAAGACTACATTTCCCATGAGCGCCAGCACATAAGATAGTGAAATCCTGATCTCACAATCGCCTGCAGTTGGATTGAAGTACATTTCTGTTTCCAGTGTCAGTGTGAAGGATGAATAGTGATGAGGTGATGAATCTAATTGTGGTGAAACAATGTTAGATGATGATGTTGGAGTTAAGAAATGGGGGAAGTTACGTATGCAGTAAAGCAGTCAGCACATTTGTAGTCGTTTAGTGTGGGAGGGTTCCTGCCACCCTCCTCAAAAGTGCTTAGTGGCGGTTAAAGAGATACGAACCCCCTGGGGCCGTGACAGACGTGTAATTCAACGAGCTATAAATCAACGTTTGACCACAAAAGTTAGACATTTCATGAAAGTTAAAAAAGTTAGTTAGTGTCGCTTTAATATGTTTGAGTACAATGTTGATTATTGATCAAGATTAAAACACAACAAAAGATGCAATATTTCTTTTTAAAATTCTTTTAACACAAAATACTAAAGAAAAATGTGTTCAATGCAAGTGAAAGTCTTGTAAACTATGACAAAGAGAAAATTGGTCAACCAAAAATTTAAGGCAGCCGGAAAAATAAAAACAAAACAAAAAACAGGAATTGAAAGGTAATTTAATGAGTTGTATCATCCATAACCTGAGACTAACATTATATTTCATCTTTGACATATTTCGGTACCAGTCATTAGTAAACTCTATTAATATTAGGAATTATGCTTTTTAGAAGATTGTAAAAAGATTTTATTTTACATCATGTAAAATTCTTTGAAACTTATGCAGCTCTGGGCCGACGACAATATCTGATCAGTCATCAGCCTGTGAAAAGGCCGATGACTGATTCTCTTTTTCTTAACAGACAGAACAAAGAATAATTTAGGTAGAATACAGAAATCAGGCTAAACCAGCGCTTGTAACATTGAGCAGTTCTGCTTTGCTCCAACACAGTGAAGCCAGGTGACAAATGCATCCTTAGGTATCATAAGCAAAGAGGGAAAACAAGACACTCCTGATAATATTACCATGACATACCTTTCTTGTATAGTCTTTCTTTATTGCATTAGGTTTAGAAGGAATTGACATGAAATCTCTACATCTAGAATGAGCAATGACTCAAAACAAGACAAGTTTAACAAACTCCTCCTGCAACAAGAGCAAATACTGCACTCTGTTTGTCCCTCGCAGGTTAACGGAGAGACTGGCAGCTCACCTGCCATCCTGACTAGTAAAATAACTACATGAGAGGTAAAATGGATCATAACAATAATAACCGAAAATCTATTGGCCCCCCTGATCATGTAATAAACTAGATTTTGGTGTGATTTCAACATTTCTTTTAGTCAAAATTGCTAAATTTACTCACTGCCTGTATTTGGATTAAGCCACAGGTGAGGCAGTGCTGTGCCTCACCACTGGGGGCGCTGTGTTACACACAGTAGATGTAGAAGGCAGTTAGCGCCTCCCCATTGTTCTCTGTTTTTTTTAACTATTACAAAAGTAACACACTTGCAGATGTTCAACAGTCCGTCTACTATATTAAATGTCTACTTGTCTAAACACCCAGGGTGGGATAGTAAGTGACATGCCACACTGATAGGGGGCAGTGCTGAGCTCAACTCCGACTCAAATACTTTAATTTATCTTGCTGTTATGGCAACAGTATGGTATTAATGCTTAATGAAAAGTGTTTTAAATCAACAAATAATTTAGTTGCGGTATTGAAAGATAAGCATCAATTGCATGAAGAACTTTGGACTTCAGTAGGACGCCGTAAACACAAAACTTCCTGAAAACTATGATTTGCCTTGGATTTAAAAACGCAAACAGATTAGAACAAAATGTATCCATCACATCAGCAGTATTTTAAGTGTATGTATTAAAGTAATCTTGTTATGATGTAACCAGATCGAGGGCTCACCTGGCTTCACCCGTCTGCGTCTCCATCTGGTTCACCCAGCCCTTGTAGATGTCCACTGGGTCGGTCTTGATGTTTAGAGTTTTGTCGTCCATGATCTCCTTGACCACAGGAGCCAGGATCTGCCTGAGCGCGTTCTGCCCTCGGGCACCTCTATGGAAGCTCACCACCATCTTGATTACTGTTGGGTTACCTGTGATGATCTCCTTCATCTGGTCCACTTTTGACCTGCAAGGAGTTTACTGACATTTAGTTGTTTTTTTGTCGCATAGTCAATATTTTATAACAGAAACTGATAGAATATAAATACAGGGTTGCATTAGGTCAACCCTATAGCTTGATGGGTTGTCTGAGCACACACAAAGATCTCTTTTGTAAGTTGGGAAAAAGCATTTTTCAGTTGATTTTTGAGAATAAGACATAACCTGCAATTGTATCATTCACAAGTTTGTATCAGGTAACAATAACGACAACACCAGAATATACGAATGCTAAATATAAATAACTATCGTTCCACTCGATGCAATCTGCTGGGTTTCCTTAGTTTAGAAACTTTTTTGAACTGATTTGTAATGATGCATCTATGATTTTAATTGATTTTCTTGTAAAGTACCTATAGTATAGAGAACATCTGTTGTAAATTGGCGATATATAAATAAACTGACTCTTGATTCTTCTCAATTCTTGGAAGGTATAAATTTGATTCTGTAGTTGACCCGAAGCCAGTGAAGATGCTGTAAGACTGGGGGTGGGTGTAATGAAATGATGGGGTTCTAGTAATGACACCGGCAGCTCAAAACTGAACCATTTGACTTTTCCAGAGGGATTTCTGAGGGAGACCCACGAGAAGAGTTTCATTAATAAATTAGAGAAATGACAAGACTGTGGACTAGAATTGAAGAAGACCATGGGCCGAGAGAAGGCAGGAGACATATGCGGACCTTGTATTCATACTGATACAAGAGGGAAATGATTGAGCGTTTTTGGGGCTGACACCCAGACTCCTAAACTGGGGGATGGAGGGAGAAACCAAGGATTTGTTAACAGACAAATAGAAAATGTTAACTTTGGATAGAGCTGATCTCTCACAGTTAAGTTAAACGGAGTTTAACTTAATAGTGAGGTAGGGAATCAAATGGGGGGAAGAGTAAGATCTGAAGGAGATCTGAAGGTACTGATGTAGGTCAACCACATTCCTGTTAATCTAAACGCACACTAAGGTCTCTTATACAAGCTAAAAAGATTGTTCCTCACATCTATAGTCTAAAACTTACCGTTAGAGACCGGTAACTCTGAATGGTATTAGCGCACACAATCTTCACAACTATTCTTAGGTTGTTTGGAAGCCCTTTCTGTTCTACGGGTATAAGTTTGGCTTAAAATAAAGCACATGTGGAAAAGCCCAGTGGAGGATCTATGATACTATGTGTCCTCTTCCTCCTCCTAAGACACTAGGAGAATTAGTCAGAGAGCATGGAATCATAAGGTCTACCATGACTCTTGAATGAAATCGCCAAATTAGTGCAGACGTAAAATTATCAGATATCTAAATACTCTGTTTAATTCGTAGCTTTCCAGATCATTACCAGGGATGTTAAAAAATCAAGAGACTACTGTATTCACACAACCAGTCTAAATCTTTGTCTCTGAAAGCAACCACTAACAGTTACATCTCTGATTTTTCACAATAGATACAATTGCAGAGAAATACATCATGACAGATTGAGAATACCTTCTTAACGCAAAGAGAGTCATAAAAAAGCCTGTCCTGGCCCGGGCTGACAGCCGCATTCACCTCCTCTATCACATGAATCTTTATGAGGACTTGGTTTCTTACTTGATCTCCTCCTGTAGAGCAGTTTTGAAGAGCTTGAGGAGCAGGTACTCTTCCCTCTGATTCGAGGCGTAGTTATACAGGGTGAAGATGACAGAGTCCATGAACTTTGTCGATTTGTTCTGGGGCATCTGGAAGATGAGCTTGGCCAGATATGCCGGATTGGTCTGCAACACATCAGACAGTAAAGAACGTCAACGGTCAGACGAATGGATACGAGACAGAGTTCCAGCGACATAGACGGATACTGTGAAGGATTATCACCTGTAACAGGTAAAAGAGATGCTGGTAGGCTTCAAGCTTGACTCTCTTCTCCTTGCTGAGAGCCTTCAGACCTCCCCTTTGCTTGTTCATCATCATCATGTCAGATAGATCCTTCTTGTTCTTCTTGGTCAGCTTCTTGCTGTGGGAAACCACCTCTTGGAGCGTGATCTTGTTCTTCACAAGCAGGCCGATCTTGATGTCCATCAGGTTCAGGTCGTTCTCCAGCTGCTGGTTGGAGCGGATGTTTGTGACCACCTCTTCGCGGAGCCGCATCAGCTCCAGCTCCTCCTGGAAGTCCTGATCGCTGTGGTCCAGTAGGTGGACAAACTTCCTCACCACCGCCATTGGGGGATTGTCGTCGTTGACTGCGGAAAGTTCACAAACCAACAAAAAACTGGAGAGACTATTGACTTTATTCCCTAATCCTGGGTTTGGTTTGGTTTTACCAGACTTTCAATATCATTTTGAGGAACATCTGAAAAGAAAAACCATCTACTGTCCTTCAGACAGTTTAACTATTTTCCTACTTACTCAAAGTCTTGTAGTCATCCCTGGCCTTGTTGGCTCTGATGAACGCCTGGATCTTCACCACATCATTGATCTGAAGCACAAAGCAACAATCGCTGGGTTGATGAACAGAAGGGAAATGACATCACACGTTGCTCCCCAAAGAAGAAATTGCCCTCCCACAGATTTCTTGTCACGTGTGAAGGGGTTAGGGTGAGGTCTTTCATATTTTCAGAAGAGAGGAGCAACTGGTTCATCCAACTTAGGTTATTCCATGGGTTCCAGAATCAATTTGAAAATCAATGAAAATAAAAGAGTCTCTTAAAAACAGAAACAAACAAACAGTGACAAGGACAGTGGTGAAGCTTGATGCTGACGTTTCCATGCTTCACAAACTCGACAGTGGGTTCAGGTTGATGTGCTTTGTTGTTCTCTGACAGAACTGAACCGAAGACTCACGTGATCCTGGAAGTACTTGAGACGATCTTTGTACTTCTTGCGGGCTTGATGCATTCGAACCAGGGACTGAATCTGAAGGAAGAATATAGTAGTTTTCTTATGCATTATTTTTTAACGATCCTAACAACAGATCACCAGAACCTCTTCCCAATTCTACCTTTATGGCCTCTTCGGTGTGATCTTTCAGGTACTGA
The DNA here is from genome assembly GCA_032876305.1 of Orestias chungarensis. Taxonomy (NCBI): domain Eukaryota; kingdom Metazoa; phylum Chordata; class Actinopteri; order Cyprinodontiformes; family Cyprinodontidae; genus Orestias; species Orestias chungarensis. The sequence continues at coordinate 1,261,522 of JAVLVB010000646.1, forward strand.
TTGCGTTCTTTGAACTCCTTCCTCTGTTTGTAGCCTTTCCAGTGAGCCTGACATGAAGACGTTTGGGCATCAGCGACACAGATTCCAGTTCCACTTCAAATCTTTCCTCGAAACACAGATTTCTCACCTGAATGCACGTCACAGCTGGTTCCTGAGATTTCAGGAAGTTCATCCGCTCCTTCAGGCCATTTCTCACCAGGTAGCCGCGACATCGACCCTGAAGCTTTGTGATTAGAGTCTCATTGGCGAGCCAGAGTTGCTCCCGGTTGTAGGCGGTAGTTACACCAGAAACAACTCCCTGGTGGAAAAACAAATGGGGTTAAACAAGGCTTGGGACCTCAGGCGAGCTTATAAGCAGATCCCCACCTGGATCTCCTCCTTGTTGATCTGGGTGTTGTTTGGCAGAAAACCCTGAGGCTCCACCCATGTGCCTTCCTTGGTCTGCAGGTTGTAGTAGTAGTTGTGTCCTCCCTTCACCCAGTGTTTGACCCACTCACTGCCGTTATCACCTGGGAAGACGGATTGTTGTAATTTAATGTAATCCCACTGATTAATGGGGAGTCACATTCAAAACGAAAGGTTTCGTTTATAACATCTAGGAAGATAAATGTGCTTTCAAGACGACAAGGATGGGTTGTTATTGGAAGTAATGCTCGTGAAAAAGCAAGTATGGGTTTGGGTTGATGGGCAGATAACCTGAGTTTAAAGTGCAAAGGTCAGAAAAATGTTTATAGCCTGTATTGGATAAGAGTGCTCGAGGATAAACGGGATCCAATCTGTGCATGTTTTTGTAGGGAGAAAACATGTAGACAAGGACAGGTTAAAATAAGTTTTAATTAAATGCTCCAATTTTTTTTTTTGTTGCTTAGTTAGATTCTTGTTTTTCAAAAATCTCCTAGATTTCCTTCCCTAACATTTTAGGCTATTCCATAGTTTTCAGTGAAAACATTTACGATCTCATCTTCTCTAGAGTTCCCAACTTCCTCAGGCAACCTTCAAAATAAAAATGATCAGGTTACCTCACTAAAGTATATGCTAAATTAAAATAAAACAAACAAAAAGCTGCGGCATTGCAGATTCATAAAAATATGATTGTTTTACATGTACAAGTTCAGATCAAACCAACTTTAATACTTTTGAGCCATAGCAATGCCCCCTTCCTAAACAGTTAATCACACCATAGTGTTTCTGGCTTGTCCAGCTAGGTGTAAAGAGATCATTCTCATTAAGCGTTGTCGTTTGATATACCTAACAATGTTCTTGTTTGTTAACAAACTCCCAGTTGCTACATACATTTGTTGGTCAAACGTTTTTAGACCCACCATTTTTTTGTGGTGCAGGCCCCTAACAGCAACATTGACATGCATCTGTGTAGGCCTGAGTGCAGACCTGCTTGTTCAGGCTTGAAACTGAACAGTAACTGATAGGAGACTCTCTAATCAGTTTATTGCAAAATTCCTAATTTGATCCACTTGAGGATTACATGTAAATCAGAAATAAACAACGTTCCAAAGCAGTGGTGGAAATCCCCACCTTCCTTCTTCTTCTCCTCCTTGATATTGGCCAAGTCGTCCTGATAGGTCTGCGCACACTCCGAGGTGACGCCGTACAGTCCTGAGCCTGGACTGCGCAGAGCAGCCAGAGTCTGAGCCGCATCTCCAGTATCGACTGACGCGTTAATCGCCTGAATGGACTGCGAGACTGTGGGTAAAAAAACCAAACATGGCGCTTTGCAGCGATTACGACAACATTAACAGAAACTTTGGAAAGTACTCTGCGGCAGGAGTGATTTTCTTTACACTGCAAGGCCTCCTTTGTGTCTTGGTTCGCTTTCAAGATTGCATCCTGGATCTCATCCAGCCACAGCACGGCGGAGGGATCTTGAGTCTCCTAAAAAGACATAAAAAAAATAAAATAAAAAATACAAGTGTAAGGGATCCAAGACAACAGAAACGCAGAGCAGCAATAAAAGAAAGACAAATGATCATTACGCCATCACAATGTCAAGAAGGAAAAACATCAGTAATGCAGGTAAAAAAAAAATTATACTGATAATTGTTATTCTTATTGAGAAATTTAATATTCAGCATGTTTTAAAACACCTGATCTATGCATGTCTTTAAAAGAACAACAGTAAAGTTTGCTACTCTAATTTTGACATTTATTACTTGACCATTGCTCCGCAATGTGGTCAAGTAATAAATGGCCCACTGGGAAACCAGCAAGAACACCATCCCAATCTACAAGACAAAGAATCAAGGAGCTTCTACGTCCCTACGGGGGTATAGAGGTATGGGTACGAGTTAGCATCTCCTATCCTGACTCTTACCCATACCTCTACACCCCTCTAACTCCTCTCTCTCTCTGTACTTACCTCCATCTCTTCACTGTCACCACTGACTCTGACTTACGATTTTCTTCTACCTAGCTCATGGAGAGATTGATAGTAACTAATATATCGTGTCGACTTTGTAAGTCTCTGGATAAAAGCAAAAGCATCTGCTAAGTGCAAACTTGAATGATTAAAAACAACGTTTCGTAGTTTTTTCAGAGACACACGTGTTTAATTTTCGCAGCAGTTTATTTTTAAACAATCTTGTTAAAAATAGAAAACTTTTCTTGATGCATATATATTTATACATTTTTTTGTAAGATGCCTTAAAGGTCTTTATTATTTGATTCATTAGAACAAGGCACTGAATACTGATTTTACGCTGCAGTGCTGCCAACCTGCCACCAGATGGCCCACGCTGTGTAAAGAAAATGCTTCCTAGAACTACTCCTCAGGTTGCAGCCTCCCCGTTCATACGTCCCACCCTCTCTCCTGACAGCATGAGGCGTGCTTAAGAAGAGGTGCGGGGTACAACTGATACCTGATCTTCAAAAGGGGGGGAACGGGGGCGTGTTGGTGGATAACGTCTGCAGCAGCGTGCACAGAATGTAGTAGACACCTGGGTGTAGATTAGTTTGTGCTTGATTTGCTGCTGTAATTGGTGTTTGTAGGAGGCTCCAGGACGGGGTGTGGTGCCGAGGCGGACGGCCTGGCTGGAGGAGGAGGACGTGGAGGAAGGACCAAACGACTTCACGATTTCGTCATAGAAATAGAGGAAGCGAGGGCTGAGCTTTCCAGAGCTGCATTAGTTTAACTGACATTTTATTCTGCACGTCACCAAACTTCCTGAGAAACAATCCTTAGACAATTGCGTAAGATCTTGTTTTTTTTTTCAATTCCCCGACAATCAAAAAAGCTGAACCGTTACGTTTCATCATCCTGCTCAAATCCCCAATAATGTGCTCGTATGTCGATGAGCGCACAGCTAACAGAAACACAGTTCCTCCACAGTAACTCCAGTCACCTCATAACAGTAGGAATGAGCTGCTTTTCCCACATTTTCACCCCAACTCGAGATACCATCTTATGGTTATTGTATTTGAGACTTTGTGACCAACTTTTTTGGCCTAATCCATCTGTAGATCAGACAGAGGCCATTTTCCTGAACAACACATTCGCCTTATTTGGCCAACAGGTTCCAAATTTGAATCCTGGGTAAGAACACTGGGCTTCGGGAAGTCACTCGCCAACTGATTTGATGGTATCGGTTTAGAAAGAAACTGAATAGTTACTGTACTTAACTTTTAATGTATTCCCCAATCAAATTAAAGGTAGACTTCAAGGTTTTTCATAAATTTCTAACCAGGAGCTCCAAGGCTGCATGTCTTTCCCTAATAGACGCCTGCAGTGACGTTCTGATAGCTGCTTTAACACAATCCAGTGATAATCTAGAGAGAGACTACAGTGAGCTCGTTAGTCGGCGGTGTCTGGGCAAGACTTCCTGTTTATCTAGGCGTAGCCCTCAGCTCTGAGCCAACCTCTGCTTCCCGCCCTTCTGACTAACAGCTCTACGGGGTTAATGAGACCAAAGTGAAAGACCCATAGAGTAAACACACTCGCTCCTTTGTGTCCCACTTCTCCTCGACTCCAATCAGCAGCAAAACCGGCAACTTGCAGTTTTCACTACATCTCAGACACAAGGCTGATACTGCTGTCTCGCCGGGGGGGGGGGAATACCTCATCAAAAAGCACGCAGGAAGCTGCTCTAATCTCCAACTCGGTCTTCAGACCAGGCGTTGTGTGTGTGTGTGTGTGTGTGTGTGCCCATGTAGCGGCCCGATTTCTGCCCTTTTATGGAAGCAAATGACCGAGGACCTGCTTGCGATTTCCTACGCCGGTAAAATTGGGCAGGGAAAACAGATCCATGTTGTTTCTTACCCTCCTAGAGAAAACCATTTATAGCGTTTCCAAAAGATCTACGTAGGCCTCATTCCCTGCCTAAATAAAGTGTCCATATCCGTTGAGATCCTTCAATCTACATTTAAAAGCGGAGGTTGTAACTAAGACAGTTGTCACAGAACACTAAAGAAACAACCAGCTTGTTGAAGAACAAGGAACGTCGCAGACATTTCCCAGAAGAAAGTAGATTATGGGAGAACTGTAACCCTGTCATGGTCATGGTCGTCAACCCAAAACCAACAAGCAAGGACAGTTGCAATCGGAAGCAGCCAAGAGGTCTACGATAACTGGTGGAGATGCACGTCTTGAATAGGCAAATCTGTCAAAAGGAAAGCCTGTAGTCGAGCAGTGCTCAAATATGGCCTTTATATTGGAGAGAAACAGTAAAGACGATGTTTCGGTTTGCCAGAAATCGTGTTGGAGACAACAGTTCTGCAAGAACCTGCTAGAGGCTGCAGAATAATAGAGACAGGGATGGGGGTTCACCTACCAGATGGACAATAACCCTAAACTTACAGACAAGACAGGATGGTTGAGATTGTAGCATATGAGATAGCATAGCATAGCATAGCAAGGACAAATGGCTGCATAAGCTGTTCTTCCTGAAATCATAGTTATGAACCTTTTAGCAGTTTTGTTAAATAAAAATAAATGGAGATGATTCACACGTATCTCAATAACAGTCAAAACAAGACACAATTCAAAATAAAAAATAAAAAACCACTCAGGGCTGCGTGACTCATTATGTTTACACATGAAAACGGAACGGGCGCCGGCTCCAGCTTTAAAACTGAAGCTGCAACAAACACCTGCTTGCTTATCTGCTGCTCGCCGCTCCCCCCCCCAACCAACAACTACGACGAGAAAGACGGGCCAAATAAGGCGCGCCGTGCGTAGAACCGCACTCGCCCCCCCGCCACCTATGATAGCCCCAGGCAAATGAGTCAGAGACAGCAGGAAGGAGCTGCTCGAGGAGCTCCAGTCTGGAGTGTGTCGAAGTTCACAAAGCGCACAGAAAGGCCAACGAGATCTTAGGCTGCAGAGACACACGTACAGGATCCTGTATGGATGTGGGACAGGAAGTAAATGAGGGGGTTGGTAACGGTAACGCCATGATGTCAGCGTCTGTATCTGTATCTCTCACCAGAGCTGCACATAAATACGACTGGATTAAAACCATCCAATGCATAAACTAACCAGAAAAAATGTTTCTTTCTTTTCTGCAGGAATCATGTCAGACCTTCGTGTTTCTGCAAACTTTTTTTTAAAAGCGCACCTGGTCATCCAATATCTGACCGAGTCCCAATGTGAGCAGCAGTAAAATAAAGTAACTGTAGCCCTACTCTGTTTGCATGAAGCTCAAAAACCCTATGAAGCAAATGCAGTGAGAACGCCCTGAACTGTACACAAGCAGAGCCTCTAATCCTGCATTCAAGAACGTAGCGAACTGTGATATGACTCGTCAGAATCACATTGTTGAAGCTAAAATAAACTTTTATTTACTGTCAAACTAGTTATTTAAGGCCCTTTATACACGTTTAGATGAACAAATCAACTGCTTTAGTCGTCTCAACAGAAACGAGTGTATTTTTAAAATAAAAAATCATCACTGCTCGCATTTAACAACATTTACCAAGTATTTCTTATTGTCTTATTAGTTGTTTGACTAAAATAGGAACAAATTACGCAGGTATTTTAAATGTGGTCCGAACCATTATCACCGCCGTAGAAAGAATAAATTGATGGACGGTACTATGGCTTCTCCCTCTGCTTCTCTTCTTTCCTGCTCTGTGTGTCAGATGTTTAGTTATTCCTCTGCCTCCTTTAGAGATAATGGTACGTGCATTAAATGTAGCATTTTTTTAGCTTTAGAGGCGAGGGTGTGTGAATTGGAAGCTCGGCTCCGTGCTATTGAAACACCCGCAGATAGCCGAGGCCCATTAGCTAGCGTGGAGCCAACAAGAACAGGTTGCCCTAGTGATCCTCTAGCAGTTACCATGAGGCTGGGTGACTGTACGCAGAAAGCATAGTCCCAGAACCCAGCCTTTGGCTCACCACCAACCTGTTAACGTTTCTAACCGATTTTCCCCACTCAGCGATACACCCGCTGAGAAACAGATTCTGGTAATTGGCAGCTCCATAGTCAGAAACGTTGCTTTAGAGAAACCAGCAACCATAGTCAAATGTTTGCCAGGGGCCAGAACAGCCGACATAAAATCAAACCTCAAACTGCTGGCTAAGGATAATCGTAAATACAGTAAGATTGTTATTCACGCTGCCGGTAATGACACCCGGTTACGCCAATCGGAGGTCACTAAAATTAGTGTTGCTTTGATGTGAGTTTGCAAAAACAATGTCGAACTCTGTAGTTTTATCTGGTCCCCTGCCTGATCGGACCAGTGACGACATGTTTAGTCGCATGTTGTCATTTAACCGTTGGCTATCTACATGGTATCCAGAAAACGGTGTGGGTTACATTGATGATTGGAAAACCTTTTGGGGAAAACCTGGTCTGATCCGGAGAGACGGCCTCCATCCAACTGTGGACTCTTCTTTCAAGAAATATGGCCAAATTTATTAACTCCCCAAATTACTGACAAACCAGGGTCCAGATCAGAAAGCAGAGTCGTAGTTTAGAACTCCTCTCTGCGGCTTCTCTACAGTTACCTACCCATCATCCCATTGAGACGGTGTCCTGCCCACGGCCAAAACCAAACAGAGTAAAGATCAATCTAAAAAGAGCTAATCCTGAAAATCTCATAAAGATAAAAACAACTCAGATGAAACAAAAATGTTCAACTATTAAGTGTGGCTTATTGAACATCAGATCTCTCCCCTCAAAGTCCTTATTAGTTAATGATTTAATTCTTGATAATCAAATTGATTTGCTTTGTCTCACAGAAACCTGGCTGCAGCAAGAGGATTATGTTAGTATCAACGAATCAACTCCCTCTAATTATTCAAACTTTCACATTCCTCGAAGTACTGGGAGAGGTGGAGGAGTAGGAAGCATTTTTCAATCAGATTTATTAATTAATCCCAGGCCAACTAATAGTTATAGTTCTTTTGAACATTTAACCCTTAGCCCTCCGCATCCAACCTCTAAAAGAATTAAACCACTTCTGTTTGTTATTTTGTATCATCCGCCAGGTCCTTCCTCTGAATTTATAGATCTGATCTCAGATTTTTTATCTGAAATAGTGTTAAACACTGATAAAATCATTATAGTGGGAGATTTTAACATTCATGTTGACACCAAAACTGACAGCCTAAACGTAGCCTTTACTGCCATTTTAGACTCAATTGGCTTCACTCAAAAAATCCAAACACCTACTCACTCTCTTGGTCACACTTTAGACCTTGTGGTGACTTATGGCTAGAGTGTGAAAAAGTTAAAGTACTGCCTCATAACCCTCTACTTTCTGACCATTTTTTGATAACTTTTTTGTTATTTTTCACTGACTACTTAAAATCTGAAAGAAAATGTCTTTATAGTAGGTGTCTATCGGACAATGCTGTTACAGCCTTTAAAGAATCCATTCCACCTCTAATTTTGTCAGTATTTCAGAGAAACGCAGTGGAGGGCAACAAATTAATTTCATGCCCTACACAGATTGATGCTGTTGTTCATAGTATTACTTCCTCATTGCGTACAACATTAGACAACGTAGACCCCATAAAAAGGAAAGTGATTACTCATAGGGGGTTGGCCCCCTGGTTTAATACAGAACTTCGTACCTTGAAGGGAAACACCAGGAAATTGGAGAAGAAATGGCGGTTTTCGCTTTTAGAGTCCCATTTACCCTGGAAAAACAGCGTGCTTCTGTATAAAAGGACCCTGCGCCAAGCTAGATCTGCATATTTTACTTTACTAATAGAGGAGAATAAGAACCATCCTAGGTTTCTTTTTAATACAGTTGCTAAACTTACGAGAAATTAAAACTCTGTTATATAATCCATTCCTCAAACTCTTAGCTGTAATGACTTTATGGAATTCTTTATTGATAAAATTGAATCTATTAAAGCAAAAATTGATGGCATCCTACCAAACATAACTACTACCTCAGTAAGCAATGAGGTACTGAATGTGGCTCTGGAGCCTGATCTCTGTTTGTAGTGTTTAGTTCCAGTTGAGCCTTCTGAGCTTTCAAAAATATTTTCTTCATCTAAGCCTTCAACTTGTATGTTGGATCCAATCCCGACAAAATTGTTTAAAGAAGTATTTCCTATTATTATTACCCCCATTTTGGAAATGATTAATTTGTCATTAGTGAATGGTTATGTACCAGAGGCTATTAAGGTAGCTGTAATAAAACCCCTACTTAAGAAACCTTCTGTTGATCAAGAAGACTTAATAAATTACAGACCCATATATAATCTTCCTTTTTTATCTAAAATCCTTGAAAAATTGTTGCTAATCAACTGAGAGAGCATTTGAGGAATAATGACCTATTTGGTCAGGTTTCAGAGCTCATCATAGCACTGAGACAGCTCTCCTTAAAGTTACTAATGATATTCTCATGGCCTCAGACAATGGGCTCGTGTCTATTCTAGTTCTGTTAGATCTCAGTGCTGCTTTTGACACAGTCAATCACAATATCCTCATTGAAAGGGTGGAACACACTGTGGGGATCAAGGGAACAGCACTAGGCTGGTTTAAATCGTATTTGTCTGATAGATCCCAGTTTGTTCATCTAAATGACAAATCTTCTCTGCATTGTAAGGTTACTTGTGGAGTACCACAGGGTTCTCTACTTGGCCCCAAATCTATTTACTATATACATGCTCCCTATTGGTAAAATCATCAGACAGCGAGGTGTTAATTTCCACTGTTATGCTGATGATACATAACTGTATTTATCTGTAAAATCCTGATGAATCCAGTCAGTTTGGTAGATTACAGGCATGTCTAGATAACATAAAAATGTGGATGACTTTAAACTTTCTGCCCTTGAACTCTGAAAAGACAGAAGTTGTTATCTTTGGATCAGAACATCTAAAAAAGAAATTGCTTAGTCAGCCACTTGACCTGGATAGCATCAGGTTGGCGTCTGGTGACAATGTAAAGAACCTTGGTTATTTTTGATCAGGAAATGTCTTTCAAGTCTCATATAAAACAGGTCTGTAAGATTTCCTTCTTTCACGTTAGGAATATAGCAAAAATTAGAAATATTTTACCTAGGAAAGATGCTGAAAAACTAGTCCATGCATTTGTTACTTCAAGGCTGGACTATTGTAACTCTTTATTAGCAGGAAGTTAACAAAATGCAATTAAAAGTCTACAGTTGGTCCAAAATGCTGCAGCAAGAGTTCTGATGAAACTTAAAAAGAGAGATCTTATCTCCCCAATTTTAGCTTCCCTTTATTGGCTCCCTGTCAAACTTAGAAAAGATTTTAAGATTTTTCTTTTGACATATAAAGCCCTCACTAATAAAGCTCCATTGTATATCAGAGATCTGATTACTCCTTATATCCCTAACAGAGCACTTCGCTCTCAGACTGCAGGTTTACTGGTGGTTCCTAGAATCTCTACAAGCAGAATAGGAGGCAGATCTTTTAGTTATCAGGCTCCTCTCCTGTGGAACCGCCTTCCAGCTTTAGTCCGTGAGGCAGACACCCTTTCTAGTTTCAAATCTGGGCTTAAAACCTTCCTGTTTGGTAGAGTTTATAGTAGGGAAGAGGTAGAGAAGACAGCCTAATCCAGTTGGGAAGGAACTCAGTCTTGACAGACGGTTCTCCTTTGCTCTACCTTCTTCATGTCTCACTCTATAGGGTTAAGTTATTTAAGTTTTTCTATAGTTCTGCTGCTATAGGATTAGACTGCTGGAGGACAATCTGACCACTTCTCTCTCTGCTACTTTCTTCCTTTGTCCAATCTACTTTAGTTACAGTTATTTCAACCTTGTTAACTTCTTGTTTTCTCTCAGTGTTCTTCTCTCCATAGTAGCCACACCTGGGCTGGTGTTCTGTTAGCTGAGACAGCTTCTTGGATGAGAACATGGGCTGAGATGCTTCCAGTGACGCTCTACAACTGCTGCTATAAACCCTATTATTTCAGTATCCTGTGCTTCTAATTTAGCTTTCTGTCTTTTCAAACCCCCAGTCGGTTGTGGCACATGGTTGCTTGTACTGAGCCAGGTTCTGCTGGAGGTTTCTTCCTGTTAAAGGGGAGTTTTTCCTCTCCACTGTTGCTACATGCATGCTCAGTATGAGGGATTGCTGTAAAGTCAACGACAACACAAGATGTTGTTTCTGTGTGCGGATTCCAGAGGAGTGAATGCTGCAAGTCAATGATCTGCTGGGGTTCCTTAGACTGGAAACGTTTTCAAATTGATTTGTTTAGGATGTATCTTTGATTTTAATTGATTTTCTTGTAAAGTGCCTTGAGACAACATCTGTTGTAAATGGGCGCTATAGAAATAAACTGATTCTTGATTCTGGAAACAAGATGGGAAACACAGTTACAACCCAGTTGGATTAATAAAGAGGCTTGAACGTCAACCAGGCAGGCAATACGACAAAATGTTGCATGGTGTGATGTGGTTTGGGTGAAAACTGCAGGTTTGTGACACGACTCAATGAAAGCTGCGCAGAAATGCAAAAGTGCGTCTCACGCAATGACGCTTCCTGCTCGTTCACAGCCACTTAATCCCAGACCGAGTCCATCCTGCAGCTTTGAGATGCATCCCTCCTCCCGACAAGGCTGCACGAAATCAATGTCTCGTTGTTCGGCGTCCGCACAGCTGAATAACCGAATCCCGATGAGCGATCGGATTCAGGTGCGCTGGCTGAAAGAGGCATCTTAAAGTAGCAGGACAGGAGTTCTTTGGGAAGCTTTACACATTATACTTTAAACATTTTTTCCCCCTCAAATTCCGTACATTTCCGGACTCTAAATTTCATCTTCCAGTGTTTTTAGTTTTTCCAATGAGATGTGACACGTCATAGAAACAAACAGGATTCACCTTAATGGTTAAAATTGCACACGACACTAACAGATCACAGGGTGGAAGGACTTTGGTGACTGATGTCTGAAAAGCCAAAGCCTAGCCGATTTATTTTTTCAAAAACGAGCACAAAAAGCAAAACTGACTGAGGCAAAATTCATGTTCTAAATGGATCCAAACCCCCAAAAAACCCCCCAAAAAAATCTAACTGAGCTCTCATATGTTGCAGGCAGGGAGGAAACTTATCAGGCATAACTTTATGACTTTATGAGCACGTTGACCCTGCAGAACGCCACACCTTCCAATCAGAACCAGCCGTATCTTATTTAGCGATCAGATCTATGATTTAGGTCAGATAAAAGGTTTTTAAAAGTCTGACAAGGAATCCGCGTATCAGTCATTCTTTCTATTTTCCAATTGTCAATCAAAACGTTAAAAAAAAGAAAGAAAAATTGACACTTTATGTGGTTTTTTCGCTTTTTAATCAAACACGAAAAACGACAAAAACGCCTGGTTTCTCATATTTCAATTTTAGACTCGGATCACAAATAGGAAGTCAAACAGAACGGGCCACAGGACTGAATTTCATTTTTAATATTTAATTGCCCCTGGTTCCCGTACCACAAGAACGGCTTTATGTGCATGTTGATTGACCTCGGCTGGATCATCGCACCTGAACAGTATCAGTACAGATTATTTTATTATGCTTCTATTGAATAAAAATTCACCTAAAGAATAACATTTTCAAGTCTTCCATTTGTAAAAAGGTGCATGCAAAGCCATTTGTGATCAGAGTCTAAAATTGAAATATAAAAAACCGGGCATTTTTTCATTTTTGGTTTAATTAAACGTCACTTTTCTTTCTTTCTTTTTGATCGACAATTAAGAAAAATTGAAAGAACGAACGATGCGCGGATCATGAAGCCGTAGATCAAAAGTTGCTGAATGCGACTGAAAAAAAAATAAATCTAAAAATTTTCTGAAAACTACTGAGACTCCTCTTTTTTTTAAAGAGTACAGAAACTTGGTTGGTTTGAAAGTTCTGTCTGGTCCCACTCATCTGACGGATGGCTTCCTCACTCACATGAGCCTTCTCCCGGCGGGCCTCCAGCAGTTTGTCATGGTAGTGCTGGGCAATGGACGGGTCCACATCTGTGAGCTTCGCCGATGGGTTCTGCAGCATCTCCAGGGTCTTCGACGGGTCGCCTTCGTCCAGAGCCTCGTTGATCTGTCCGATGGCAACAATTCCTACAGAGAGGGTTTTATTATTAGGGAGTCATTACAGTTTCGTAAGCGTGTGGGTTTGTGTTTCTGCCACAGGACTCTCTTACGTTCGTGCTCCTCATGCACGGCCAGGTTGACCTGGTCGATGCAGGCCTGGATGTCATTCCAGGTCAGATATTTGCCCCCCTCCTCTTTGGCCGCTGCCTTCAGGCGCATCAACTCGTCCATATACCTGAGAAGCCAACAAGCGCGACGTCAGCCTCCTGATACACCAAAACGCCGGTGGTCGGAAACGCCCGCGGAGCCCGGAAACGCCCGCGGAGCCCGGAAACGCCCGCGGCGCCCGGCCTTTTCGGCGCTCACCTCTGCGCGTACTCGTCCTCCACGTTACTGAGCCCGGTCACGGAGCTGGCCAGCTGTCTCCACAGCACGTCTCGGTCCCCGACGTCCATCGCCTCGTTCATCAGCACCACCGACGACAGCATCTCCACGGCAACGAGCAACTCGGGATGAGCCAAGGAACCCTGGAGGGACGGATGCGTTAAAAGAAGGTTCCTGCCTTTTAGAATATCTTTATGGATGTTACTGTTGTAATTGGAAGAGATGGATGGCGGCCTTTGCCTTCTGGGTGATGGTGTCAAAAAGGTGTACGTACAACTCTAACATTGGTGTCCATATTTATTTGTCCATTGAGTTTTGGTGCCCAAAACTCTTGTTTTCATGAGAGTATGAATATAAAAGCTGTGAGTGCAAAGTCTTATGAATGCAGCACTAATTTCTACGACTACTTTTCTCTGTGGACACGAATTCAACTTTGTGGGTACGAGTAAAAAATTGTTACGATGTCGTCACGGGGCGGAGTGATCGATCCACGATCACATCAAACACAGCTCCCACCTAAATTAAAGATGGCGGAAGAGAGTGGACCGGGTGGAGCAACAGCCTCAGGTGAAGCGTCACAGGTTAGATTAATATAGATCTCTATACAAACAAGTGGTTGCTCCACCTGCTCCATCTTGAAATTCGGAGCGGGCTGCGTTTGGTCGATTTTGGCGGCCCACTGTGGAGAAAAGCGGTCGTGTTTTAGCCTGAAGGAAGACTGCATTTCCCATGAGCACCAGCCCATAGCGTGGTCAAATCCTGATCAGTTGGATTGAAGCACATTTCTGTTTCCAGTGTCTGTGTGAAGGATGAACAGCGATGAATGTAATTGTGGTGAAACAATTTCAGATGATGATGTTGGAGATAAGAAGCGGGGGAAGTGTCGTATGCCGTAAAGCACATTTGTAGTTGTTTTGTATAACAGGGTTCCTGCCACCCTCCTCAACGTTGATTAGTGCCGGTTAAAGCAATGTCATTCAACGAGCTGTAAGTCGACGTATAATCCCAAAAGTATTTGAAAATATTTGACGAAGGTTGAAAAGTTACTTGGCGTTGCTTTAACTTACCACCGTAATGGTATGAACAGCTGTACAGCTGAGTGAACCATAAAGTGCTTTGCCGTTAATAAAATGCAACACATACGCAGTCGGATTGATTGAGAGATGCATGATTGGCACATGGAGAAGTGGAAGTAGGGGTAAAGAGAGTGTTGCATGGACGAATGAACATTCCTCCAGGTGTGCGCGCTCACCTCGGCGCTTTGCTGCTGCAGACACACGAGCTCCCTCTGGTAGAGATCCGCAGCGCTGGGGTAGACCGTGGGCAGCTGGGCCTCAGGGTTCATCAGCTCCTCCACCGTTCTCTCCGGCACGCCCGCCCTGACGGCATCGTTGATGCGCTCCACCGCCTTCAACACTGCACAGGACGAACGAGGTGAGCATTGATGGACGACGGCGACAGGACGACAAAGACATTCAGCGCGCCAAGCTCGTACTCTTCAGGTATCCCGCCGCGACCTCGTTGGCCACGTCCACGCCGCTCTGCATCTCATCCTTGGTCAGAGCTTCCCCAGGAGACGCCTACCATGGAGAGGTCATGATCAGGGGGGGGCCTGAAAAATCAAACCTGCTACAGTAGCCGAGCGCGTCCAACGCCTACCTGCTCCTTATTTTCCCTCTCGGCCTGCAGCTGCTTCAGGTACCAGCTTTTGTTCTGAGACTGCAGGTTCTGGACGCCCACGGCCTTCATGGCCTCGAACAGCTTATCCTCATCTCCGCCGAGCAGAGCCTCGTCAGCTGCACCCAGGGCGTTGGTCACTGTTGGGGGGGGGGGACATATTTGCATACAGCAATTTGCAAAGGTTTTTCAATACTTTGAGAGATTTTATATGATAAAAGTACATGTGAAGGTTAAGAATCTCTAAAAGGAAAACCTGCTAAAATGCTACTCATGCCACAACTTCTATATAGCATTACGGGGAGGACTTTAACTAGGACACTCTCGTAGAGTTGTTGTGCTGCCGGAAGGAAAAGCCAATCCCAGAATCCTAAATCAAATCTGCGTAGCAACCCTTTTCCAGCATCTGTCTCTGCAGAAGGAAACCAATGGGTGCCACCGCCGTGCTTCATCTTCGGGATTTTGTGTTCGGAGTTCAAGGCTTTGCATTTTGATTCTGCAACCTAATGGTGATTTTAACACGTGCTCCTTTGTCTTTCTCAATGTTTTGCTTTTTTTGCTTTGTTTTGTAATGTTCACAAAAAAACAGAGGACATCGTGCTGCTCTGCCACGAACACTAAAACCGTAAAAATAAAAAAAAGACGCTAAAGGTTGCAGTTGTTGTGTCTGTCGGTGGAGCTTACCGTTGATCGTGTTGATGTTGCCCTGGATTTCAGCCTGAGTGAGAAGCTCATCGTAGACGTCGCTCTCTGCTTCTGTATTCTCCAGTTGCTGCAACACAAACGTCAGCGTATTATTAGCTTTTCAAGTCCAAACCCTGGGAGTTTAAGGAAGGAAAGCTCCGAACCTCATAGGAGCTTACACCAAACACTACAAGAGCAGAATTTAGTGGTCTCTTTATCTCTCGAGACATGTTTAATTATCAAAATTACAGATTGATGATCGTGAGAAAAGTTTTTCCCGCAAAAAAAAATGATTGGAAAAGTAAAACAGAAAGATATACGTGTACATGAAAACACCGTATGCAGGTGTGCGAATGAGAATATGATGCAAGTTGCCCGTGCAGAGCAGCAACAACAACAATAATTAAGGCTAACTGTTCTGCCGAGTGAATCCAAATTCATTAGGACACAATTTTAACCGTCACCAGAAACCTTCTTCTTAATTTTTTCATTTAGCTTCGTACCCGTTTGCGCGAGCTGGCCACCTTCTCCCCCTTCGCTCGGTAAAGCGTGTCGTGGTACTTCTGGGCCGACTGTGGGTCCAGGTTTACCAGCATGGCGTTGGGGTTCTGCATGGCAGCCAGGGTTCCCTCGGGAACGCCCTGATCGATGGCCTCATTGATGGCGATCACTGCGGCGTGCACTGAGGACGGAAGGATAAAACAGAATTTCAACTATATTATTTAAACTCAATCTCAACTATAATGGTGGCTAATATGTTTCATTCACTGTTTAAATCAAGCACGAGCTGTTTAATAGGAACCTGCAGCAGCTCTGCCATAGGAAAACCTTTTAATCCACATTATGAAAATAAAAAGATGCAAAAAACGCAAATAAATGTGATTGAGATTGAAGAACTGGAATATCTAATGAAACAGACTAATCTCTGTTCTTTTTATTTATGTTAAGGAGTCTGTCCCCATCGTCTGCAGTGTGTAATGAATGTGTAGATTTCTATTTTATTTGACCACAAATTGGTTTTTGGAGCATAGCTCTTCAGTTTCTTGACATCCAGTGATTATCAATTTCAAATAGCTTATCCCTAATTGTTTTTTTTTTGTCCTACGAGTCCTTGTATTTTTATGCTTTATGTTGGCATTAATAAACAAAATGTACAAAAAAAGTAAAATATTTGGATTTATTTTACTTTTACAATTTCTTTTCATTGTTTTTCGTTTTTAAATGTGTGTTTTAATGTGAATGCAGGATTTTCTACAATGCATTTCAAGACGTCTATGATCAAAAGTCAAACATTCATGGTTGCAACTGAGATTTAACATCTATTTTGGGTTTTTTAGGGACTTTAAAGTAGATAAAGGTTCAGATTCTACTATTTTTAATAACAGATAAACCCAATATGAATTAGTGTGCACTAGCTAAACGTCTGAGCCGCTCTCACATGCAGCCTCGTCCACCGAAAGCTCATTGGCCAGGATTCCTCCGATCTTGCTGAAGGCGGGCATCTGGATCCCATATTCCTCCAGCGCGCTCTTCATGTTGTTAATTTCCTCCTCTGCAAGACAGAGATGGCACATTGCAGAAGGAGCAGAGTCAGGAGCTACAGTGGAAAAAGAAAGCTAGTAGGAAAAAAGTGGGAGCTGGGGGTTATTCTTTATTCTTTTTGGACTCTTCAAACTGTTTCTGGCTCATGCTTGACAGATTCCTGAGGCTGGTTCTCAGACTCCGCAGACAGGAAAGGCTCTCACTGTTACTAATGACTTTCACATTTCCAGCTGCTCCTATTGGCCGTGGTCTGTCTCCCATGTTCCAGACTCGCAGGGTTTTTCACGGCGTAAACACGTCCGGCTTCGTTTAAACTTTGAGTTGAACTTTAGAAAACAGCACGACATCCGTGATGCACAGGGGGACATAATCGGTTTAAAAATAGAAAGAGGAAGCGAAATATAGGCAGCAACACTGTTAAGGCGTCTTATGCTTACCAGTGAAAGCCACTTTCCCATAAAGATCCTGGATCTGCGGGGCCAAACCCAGCTTAAACAAGTAGAGACTATAAAACCATAAAAGAGAAAGACAGTCTGAGGTCAATGATGCACAATGATTACACAGGAACTATGGAGGAATAAACAAATTAAATAAAAAAATTAAAAAAAATTCCCACTCTTAATTCCATAGTTTTATGCGAGAGGAGAAACTTTTGAAGTTATCTTTGTGCAACCTTCTCCAAACACGTGTGAAAAGGCAAGTAAAACCGTACAGCTTCCGCACCCTTATTTAACCAGTCGCTATCGGTGTGACCATCTGCTTAGAAGCAGGTACTCTGACAGATGGTTTGTTCTGGAGCATGCAAGATCGTTGAAATCCAACGCAGAGTCGCATCAACGATAACCTTGGAAAAGAAACTGTTGCACTCCATTGTTCCGGTAATCAAGACCACAATCGGTCTTTCCCAGAGGAGGTCGTGCAGAGGAACTGTATGAATTGCTGACATTAGCATAAAACAATGCCTCTTTCTTATTCTTACATTGCATTTACCAGTAGATAACATTTAAAACACCCGACAGTCTTTTCTAGCAGACACAAGTAACAGAAAAAGACTAGCAGCTGCAGCTCTACCAAAACTGGGCCCTCAATAGGAGAGTGACCCCAGACAAAGGAGCAAATCTACAAGGGTAAGAGACATAAACGAGGTGTTGTAAAGGTCCAAATAAATCCCAGACTTCAACCCTAACTAAATATCTTAATAGAGCGATTAACAAAAAAAGTAATATTGGATATATTTACAGTGACTTGAGGGACCGATAAAGTCAGATGTAACAACTAAGGTTATTGCTGGTAATGGTGTCTTAAGAGTCATTAAATCCTTGGGGTATTTAGTTTTTCCACCGAGAACTTTTCCCCTTTTTTGGTTGGAATTTTTATTTATTTTTTGGCATACCCTCTACCCTTGAATATCCTTCTCCAAAAAACAATCTGCACTGTTTACCACTTAGTTTAACACATATTTAAACAGGTTTCAGGTCAACTTAGTCAATAATACCCCTTTTTTTTTCAAATCCAAAGAAATGAAAAGTTCCAGTTTTTAATGACCAAACACTCTTTTGTTGTCTTCAACATGCTTTTAAAGACACTTAACACAATGACAGCAGGAGGATTCCAACCAATGGTCTGATGTTGACCCAAAGGCTTGCTTTGTAAATCTCTCTGCTGCAGGGCGACAAAACTCTTATCTGAGAAAATGGATAAAGAAAATCTAAAGGAGAGAGAACCAACCTGAGAGCATGTATGCAGTAGATGCACCGCGGCATGTTCTTTCGGTCGTATATGTCTGTAGTTTCAGGGTAGAAGATCTGAAACAGCGAGGTAATAACATCAGCATCATGTTGGAGCATGTAAGCAGAATATGAGGTCATGGGGAGATAATTATACAGTGGTGTTGTACGTTCACGCACCCTGTGCCACAACTAAGGCACAGCGTCAAAAACTGCTACTCTTTGGAAATGCTGGGGAGGCTTTAGGCTAACATGCCTTTATTTAACCAATTGTTGTTTTTTTCTTTATGTAGCTCCCCAACGGTGCCGGTTTGACTGTGCTCACCTTTGGCAGTCCCTTTTCTGCCATGGCGTTGAGCCACTGGATGACATTGTCTGTGTGTCTGAAATGAAGACCTGTCGCCTGCAAGAGAAAAACAGGAAAGAAAGGATTTGTACATTCTCTCAAGAAGCTAATGTTACTCATGGTGGATGAACTGTGAAAATGTGACTTTAGTCAACAAATTCAACGTGTCACACATGAAAATGGGTCCACGAGCCACAGCGCCACACAAAAGGATTTATACTCTGAATCTTATCACTGACCCTCTTATCCAAAGCAACTTACAACGTAGACACAATATTAGACTTATTATGAATCTGAAGATAGGCTGTCTAGAAGAAACTGCCCAGTCAAGAGTCAGGGGTGACAGTGAAGAGATAGAGGGAATTACAGAGAGAGTAGTAGAGGGGCTAAAGAGGTATTGGTAAGAGTTAGGATAGGAGATGCTCTTTGAAGAGGTGGGTCTTCTAGAGTTTCTTGAAGAGTTTCTTGAAGAGTTTCTTGTGGCGCTTGGTAGGTCACTCCACCATTTAGGAAGAACACAAGTAAACAGTCTCGTTTGTCTTAAGCGAGGTGTAGGGAACTGCTAGAAGACAATCAAGGATGACTGAAGTGGCCGAGTTGTGACATAAGCCTTTACAAGAGTACTCAAGTAGATGGGAGCCGTACCCTTAAGGACTTTGTAGGCTAGCATCAGGGACTTGAAACTGATGTGGGCAGCCAGGGGTAACCAGTGAAGCTCAATGAACAGAGGGGTGACATGAGACTTTTTGGGCTGATCTGGATCATTTGTAAAGGTTTTACCGTACAGGCTGGGAGACCAGTCAGGAGTGCGTTGCAATAGTCAAAGCGGGAGATAACCATAGCTTGAACCTTGAGCTGGGTAGCATGTTGGGTTAGGTATGGCCGAATCCACCTCCATGCTTAACATAACGGTGTTTGCTTGAAACCACACACACAGCGATTGAGTTAGTCTCATCTGAGCAGAGAGCCCTTTCTTCCAGCAACTACTTTTCCTCGCAGCGGAGAATTAAGTCTCAATGCTCTCACCTTGTACCTAGTCTGCTCACGATCATAGATCTTCTTTAGGGAAACCGTCTTCGGGGCAAAGAAGTTGCCCAGTTTGGCCAGATAGACGCCGTTTCTCAACCCCTCCTCCAGCTCCGTTGTTGGGGGTAACTCCTCATCCAGACAAGCCTCCATCCATCTGCAAGGAGAGCGGAAGAAAAGTGCATGAAACTAAACAGCAGCTGAATAGCTCAATTGGAAAGTCACCTGACTTTCGCACTGGTGGCCTGGGTTTAAATCCAGGCCAGGGCTACACCAACAGCATTCAGCGTGGGTCCTTAGGCAAGACCCTTCACGCTACTACCTACTTTGTAAGTCGCTTTGGATAAAAGCATCTTCTAAATTCATAAACATAAAACTGGAACTTCGCTCAGACACCAATGGTTGATTTTGCATGTAGCGAGGAGTCTGTAAACACAGAAGCGGTGACTAGAGGTGTCCAGATCTGACATTATCATCAATCAGATATTAGTAATAAAGCATAACATCTGATTATATCGGCCTCCATTTAAAATCTCCAACACAACCAGTCCAATATTCAGGACATGATCGCAACAGTAGCATTTGCTAACAAAGTAGCAATAAATAGAAGCAGATAAGGCTGTTGTTCCCGGTATCTAGCTGCATTAGGGCAATACTGAAGACCGAAATGTCCTTTATAATCGGGACAAACTTCGCTGTAACTCAAAAGAATGTTCTGAACAAATCTGTGTCAGTATGTCGAGCTCCGATTCTTATTTCATTTCTTACAGCGCCGTATCATTCCTGTCCAACACCACGAGCACAGAAAACCACCAACATGAAAAGTCCCACACACCTGCGCAGTTATGGGGTTTTTAGTTTCAGTTCCATCAGAGCTCCAAGCATTCCTCAGGTCCGGTATTTAATTACTTTTAGGTCATATTGTGAAGTCACATCCCTGCTGAGTCAGCCCTGGGCCACAGAGGAGACACACACTGGGCCTCTATACTGGGAGAGGCCTTGATGACTAGAATTAAGCACCAGCAGGAAGGATCATGTCTGATTCCAAAACAAACAAAAAAATCATGTTCTCAAGCTTACTCGTGTTACTTGAAAGTCATGATACATAGTTAGCATAGCATCTATTGGGCTATCCAGTAGGAGAGTTTTTCTACTAAATTATGATGATTTATATTGATTAACTATGTTTATTTTGCCCAAATATTCTCTTTCTGGCCGTAAAGGACAAAAGACATTTTCTAAAAAATGCATTTAGGAGGCTAAAACCAATCTTGCAGCTGTAGTTTTGAGGTTCCCGCACCTTCTTGTTGCACTTTTTATGCATCACTTGTTCCTCCTGCGTAATTTCCAAAACCTAACAAGGGTGTGTGCTGCTGTGGGAGAGACCGATGAGACTCCCTTGGATTCCTGCACTTCAGTCGCTGTAAAGTATGAACATTTGCTTCCTCTGCAATAACGTTGTACTTTATCTTGCGGCCTTAAACAAATTACCAAGCAGAGTAAGTGTCGTACTTCCTTTTTTAATCTCACAGGAAAACCTGTTGGCTCTGCCAGGAAACATTTACAGTTTCAGCTAATATTACGACTGCGTGTTTCTGTGCCATCACTGGCTTTGCTGAGGCGGACTTGATTTATTTAGAGTATTCACACCAGGGGAACTTATGGAGTTTCAGGTTCACAGTCTTGCTTGATTGATTTTCCTAAACTTAAGTTGCTCATAAACTGGATATTTTCTAATGATTTAATAACCAAATCTGTAATTGAATATCTTATATCAACTGAATGACCTCAGCAGCTGCACTTTTGGCTCGTAACAAGAAGGTCCTGGATCAAAACCGTAGCCTAGGATATTTTAGTATCGAGCGTGCATATCTTGGCAGGTGGATAGCTTAATTGGTGGCTGGATAGCCTAATTCAAAAGTCACCAACTTTCCAACTCAGGCCCTGGGTAAGGATAAAATTCAACAGCATCCAGTGGGTCTTTAGGCAAGACTCTTCGCGCTACTGCCTACTTTGTAAGTCGCTTTGGATAAAAGTGTCTGCTAAACATAACCGTTCTATCCATACATCTGTTTGGACCCAGTCTTTCTACCGAAGAGTGCTGAATATACACACCCAAGCACTCAGCAATAGAGCAAGGAGACAAAGGTAACGTTCAGTTCTCAAGTCCTCGGATGAGCAACGTCAGCTCTTGTTGGGAAAGCTGGAGTTCCTTGTGAGCCATGAGGAATTGCCCAGTGCCAGAGCAGACAGTGTGAAGTCGAACATTAAGGAGGATAACAGCCTCTCTGTCAATGGGTTGAGAAAAATCTCCCACCGTTCTGCAACTACAGCTACGGCAAGGTTCCCTTTATCCTGGGAATGATTAAGAGATTCCTTTCCTCCTTCAGACGAGCCTCCCGCTGCATGCACACACATGCATCTCTGTTGCAAGAGCTGCAAGAACAAAAGAGGCTCCTCAGGCGTTTACTCTTAAAATCTAAGTTTCAGACACAGTCCTGAACCAAAATAATAATAATACATAGCCAACTCAGCCAGCAAATCCAGGTTTATTTCACGTTTGCCTTAAGCAGTCCAATACGAAGTTCCCAAAAGCCCTGAAGTATGACATCCCACTTTCATGATGCTCTTTATCACGTAACAAATAAACAGCTACACCTTCCAACAGGCTGTAACACATCCTCACTGCTGAGGTTAAATAAATCTCCATAACAAAAAATTATCACATTCCCTTTTTCGCCAGTTTTTTATTATATTACACTGATAATGATTAATAAGTGGTGAATAATGGTTCCTCTGTCATGCCTCACCGTACGGACTATTTAGCATTTATAAATATTTTTTGGGACTGACATTACATCTCTTAAGTTGCTGAGAGTGGGTTTGTTGGATGTGGGCAACTTGAAATGGTACAACTGCCCTAATTCTTAGACTTGATGCTAATTAATAATTGGACATTTATTTCAGGGAAATATACGAAAGACAGTTAAAGAACAGAATCAGTCCTAAAGCAGAAAAGCCATTTCTATGATTGAAACAAGCTTTTTAAGAAGTGGTTTAAACAGAAAGACTTCATTATTCTGTACAGACTATACAGTAAAAGCTCCTGTTACTTTATATTGTCTTCATTTCAATTTTACCCAAGAAGGGAATCCGAACAGATTTCAGTGGACATCCATGCTGTATGGTAGTTTTTCAAGCTGCTCAACAAATTGAACCTTTTATACACGTAGCTTAAATGTCAGAGAGTTTCCCCATCACTCCTCAAGTCATTTGGTCTGCAAACAACCACCGGCTGAAACAACTTCCCTCCCAGGAAGTGGTGACATGGGGGCTTGCTACACAAGCCCGCAATTGAGAACGGGTTGACCAACCCGTGGCGTTGAGCCTGGCCTTCTCCTCAGTGCCGAGCCCCCACCTTCACGCTGCTGGCGCAATGCAAGACTCCTAAGTAATGGCTATTTTTTTTTATCAAGGCTGCAAAACTCTTCCAGCCAAGCGCAAACACAGTCACACCCTCACCTAAACCAGCAGGATCTGTGTTTTGGACTCAAACAGGCATGTGTGCAATTCAAAATACAGCCACAAACATGAAAGTAATGACTGGAATCTAAATTATCTCTGTGTATGGGATTAAATCATGAAGCTGTAGAAGGTCGAGTTATCTGAAGACTAATGCTTGAAGTCATTCCACTCGTATCAGATCTACGACTTATGAATATTAAAAGGGAAAGATGTGCTCTTACTTTTGATGTAGGCTTTTGATATCGATGAAGGCTTTTGATTTTAAGAGACATCCAAGATTATTCTGTATAAGCAGGACATAAATGACATGATGGCATAGAAAGTCAATCAATTCACTCATTTTTGTGAATGAAATAACAGTCCCTCCAGAAAAACACGATTCTCCAATAGCAGAAATCAGGAATCAGGAATCGTTTATTGTCATTCACACACATGGGGTACATGAGCACAAACGAAATTACAGGGGTGACGAAGACCCGTAGCCGCTGCACCTGTGGCGCGCCGCCCTCGTGTCCTTAAGGACAAGGGAAAATGACACATAGGAAGAGATGAGGGAGAAAAAAATACAATTCACACTTTATCCTTGACAGGAT
>JAVLVB010000646.1:1285584-1331845 GCA_032876305.1 Orestias chungarensis
CAGGTAACCGCCGACGCCAAAAAGCAGAAATCCTGTCATCATAAATCCAATCATGTATAGATCTTCCACGTCCTCGACTGACATTTTCGACAGACACACAATCTTCCACTTCATCCAGGAATCCATTGTATATCCTGCGAACGCTGTCCCGTCTGGACACGAGGGTTCCCCTTTGCCCTGTCTTCCCGTCAGGAAAATTGGATCAATTGCGTTGAGAGACCAGCTGACCAGATCCATTATTTTCGGTTTCGGAAGATATGTAAAAAGATGCTCCAAAAGAGAATGAAAGACACAAACACAGGGCTGAAGCAGGATAGATAAGGGTAAGGTCGGGAGACAGAGAGAAACGCGTCCGCCTTCTTCGAGAGCTAGAAAGTAAATCCTTCAAAATCAAGGAAAGGGCGCACAATTTCTAAAAAGCCGCATATTGTCTGCATAAATAGCATCTAACCACAGAAAATCACAGATTTCTGTAAATTCGCCGTATTTTGCTGTTCCCACATTTTTTGATGAAATTTGAAATACTTGATTATTTTCTTACTTTTTACTGACACCAACCCCCCCCCCTCACCCAAAAGTGAACGGTGGGGCGCGTCGGGTAGTGACGTCATCACCTCCGTGCGCCACCATAACAAACAAAAGTTTTGGTCCCAGCAGCGGCGGCACGTCAGCACATCCGCGATATTGGAATGGCAGATCTGCCCCGTAAACTGATGAAAGCAAATTAACTGAAGTTCACTAGTCTGAAGCGTTAGCATGCTAACACTAGCTTAAAGTGTTAAAGTTAGCATGCTAACACTTGCTTAAAGGATTACAGTTAGCATGCTAACACTAGCTTAAAGCGTAGTCTAACTAGTAAGCAAGTAAAGTAAATGGACTGAAGTTGATCCAGCGTCTTACTACAGGAGCTTTAAGTTAGTTACAACTGGCTTTGTTCTTAGACATTTCAGAACTAAGCAATGTTCATATTTAGCTTATACTACGTTATAGATGACCTTAAATGGTCCAAGACTCTAAGTTAGCATAACGGGACTAAATAACTGGCTCAGCTATGCTGTTAAGTTATGTCATGTTTGCTGCATGTTTATTGTCCTACATTTGGAGATAACTCCCAAGTTTTTCACACTTTTTCGCGGTTTTCCGGATATTTTCGCAGTGTCCCCCATTTTCATCCCAGAAAACGGGATGAAATGCAGCAGAATTCACAGCAAAATTAAGGATTTTTGTCTGTGTTTTCCTGTTGGGGACTGAAATAAGTACTGAAACAAAAGGAACATCGGGGACGTCCTCCTCAGATCCAGGATGCTATCACAAAGTGTTTAAGTTAGTGCTGCGTTCAGGGGTCAATCTCATAGGAAGACATCTTCTGCTGATCATTATCTCTACAGGAAGACCGTCTTGACTCCTTGCCAGGAAACTGTGACTGCTATAGAGAAGGTACAGCCTTCATCCTGCTGAACAGCCACATCCAAAATGGTTTTAGACGATGTTACAATCGCTCATCCCAAGGAGTTGCGTTTTCGGTTTCCGACAATCTTTTCCAAGGTTCACATAGAAAGGTTTTCTCTGCTGTCGTAAGTGATTAATAATGAGGAGACAATGCATGGTCAAGCAAACGGTCCACAAGCCTTTTGTGTTTTAAGCATTGTTTTCCCTCTAAAAAGGGAGCAGGATTATGGTTTCACTGACTCACCGTCTGAGCAGTTGGAGTAAATATGCCAACAAAGGGATTTTCTCAAAAGGTCAATGCAGATGGAGATATTTAGTCATCATGCAAAAGTTGCTGAGAAACAATTTGGCCAACAATCATACTGCAAAAAGCCAACATTTCGAACCAGTTACGCCTGATATCCAATCGTGTTTCATTGAAGCGAGACGGGCATCACAAACGAGACAGACGTAGTGAACTCAGTGGTGAACAATGGCGGAAAGCAAACGGTGCTTTGTCTTCTCTCTGCTTCCTTCGTCGCGCTATGGTCCAGCAACAATAGGGTCGGGCTGTCGATGGGCCGTCCACGCTGTTCACACCGAAGTCTAATGGCGGTCACATTCAATTTAATTAATAACTGGAAATCTTAAAACAAAAAAAAAAAATGTTTTGTTTTTTTAACCAGTGCTACCCACTGTAGATTTCAAGAATAACGCTGTTGAGCTAAATAAGTCGTCATCTTCATCTGTTGGACCTCATCTGTTGGTGTTGGAGGAGCATTAATAACAACAGCCTGGACTACAGACGCAACAGTGAAGCGTCCATTAGGCGGGCCAGAACAGACTGGACTTCTGGAGGAAGTTTACATCCTTCAGTGTTTGCAGCAGGATGCTGCAGATCGTCTGTCTCGGTTGCAGCAAAACGGTTCAACAAACCTGATAAAATAGGGCAACCTGCTTTCAAACTACCGTCTTTAGTCAGGGGCTACATTTGATATGTTGTAATACGGACCCCTACAGGAGATCTTTCTTTACAGGCATCAACATCTAAAGCAACTGCTTGAAGAAACTTGAATAATGTCAGTTACAACATTTAATTTCCCGTTGGGAATAATAAAGTACGTCATCGATTTGTTTTAGAGCTGAAACAACTAATCAGTTTAATTGATTAAAATCGATAATTAAAATAGTTGACAACTAATTTAGTTGCCGATTAGTCTCTTTATAATCACGTTTTACCGTAGGCGGCCAGTTTTTAAGAAAATCTGTTATAAACACGGTCAATAGGTGGCAGTAATCATTAACTTTGTTTTGCTAGCGCATAGCTCAGGCGGCATAAAAACATTTGCCCTGAGCAAGATGTCGGAGCAGGAAAATGTAGGAAAGTCTTCTTTAAGTGAACATCTGAGACAAAAATAGTTAAACCGGGAGAGGAGTAAAAAAAACAAAAAACTATAGCAAAAAAGAAAATATTAGCAAAACATTCAGAATAAAGGTGAACTAAAATCTGAATTTAAATGTAAGGGTAATAAGGTTTGAGATCTCTATTAATATGCCCTCAATAAATTGTTATTTTGCCTAGAAATGAACAGATATTTTACACGGTTGAGGTCTTTTGTTCCTTTAAACAAAGTTAAATAAATAACAGTGAACGGCGTCATTGTCTTGAAAATTTGTTTTTAATATCTTATATGGGAAAATAGAGACTAAATAAATTAACAATAAAAAGTGATTAATCCTAAAAATATTAATCAGATTAATAGATTATAAAAATAATCTGTGGTTGCAGCCCTAATTTGTTTTTCACATAAATTCAAATGGTAGTTTTATGTGAATTTGTTTTATTATTATTTTAATTTTCTATTCGTCAGCATGGGTCCTGTTTGTTAGATTGTATGAACACCTCTAACTATATGACATTAACTCAATAGATTAAGAAAACAGACTAATGTGCTGATTTTTCTTGTATTATTCAGCATATTTAAAAAAAGAGTTGGCACTTTATATTAAGTCAATTCTAAATTGTATCTCTAATTTAAAGACATGCGGGCAAAACGTTCAGGCATTGAAACGGTCAGCTAAAAACAAACCATGATGCTCCCTCTGGATATGAAAAATGAAATAAAATAATTTCCCATTAGATTAAGGCTAAACTTTTATATTTGTGTGACATCATTAACAGTTAACCCACTAACAGTCAGGAGTAGAGCCGTAAGCCATGTGTGCTAAACAAATGCAAAGCAGCACTTGCTTGAAACCGATTAACATGCAAATTGTCTCAACGAGAAGAAATACACGTCAGAAAGCCAAACAGCATGTTTAGACGACAGAAGGACGCACAATAACTCTGTACAAACAGATAAAGCTTTACTGCCCCTTGAACAAAGAAAGGAGGAAGTGCGATAGATGGAAAGGCTAATTATGTGCGGCGAGCTTTTGCCGGAAGCAGCAAAACGGCGACCAGCCTGGAACAAGCAGACCTTACCAAAGCACGGGTAAAACCGTGGAGGAAAAGCGAAAAAACTAAAATAAAACAATGACGAATGAGGGCCAAGTTGTCCATTACATGCTTTCCTGCAACACTGGAATCTGACCTCTGGCTCCAGCAGCAGCAGCTGGACTCACACAGAAACCTCGGGCCTCATTTCCCAATGACGGCGGGTCATCTGGAAAACCATGGGACGTTCTCACACGTGCTCACGTTAAAGTTTAAGACATTTCCAGAGGATTTTATTAGTGAAAAAAAAAGCATGTTTAAAAACCTCAAGAGATTGACTCAAAACCAGCGTAGTTCCTTAAAAAAAACACAAAAAAATGACTTCCTCGTTGAGTTTGTTCTCTAAATGAACATCCTGAAAAATTGTACGTCCACTAACATAATTTTCTGTGTAATCTAAGCTAAATTAAGGTTTTTATACCGAAAAATAACAGCATGCCTGCAGCTTCTCGTTCACTTAAGGTTTAACATCGAGTGATCGAGACCTTATGATCCCAGATTCCAGTGAAATACAACCTGACTGAGAACTTGACATTACATCTCAGATTTGTCAACATATGCCAATCATTGCTTGTCATACATTAATGAGTTTTTTTTTGTTTTTTTTAACAACACCAACAATCAGCAGGATCCCGTAAATCCCAGCAGTCCATTGCCGAATCTGCAACATTTATTGCATATTCAGGCAGGAAGATATTAAATCCGAAAAAAAAGTAAATTACGTAATCCACTTACCAAAATAAGTCCTTTTTTTTTGTGATAAACTTAATAATATGGAGGTTATCAAAATGTTTTGCCATCTTTTCAGTTCAGAGATATAATTTGCATTAGTAGCTGTTCACCAAAACCTTTAACTTTTCCTCATATCCGCAGCGGGGTAGAATCAGCCGCCATTAGGTTTTTCCTTTCGTTTAGTAGACTGTACTCCTGGATCTTTTGCAGCGCTTCTTTTTTTAGTGTTTTTCCGCCTTCCCAAACCCCCAGTTTGCTCGTGGCAACCTGACACGGAGCCAAGTTCTGGTTCTGCTGGGGTTTCTTTCCGTTAAAGGGGAGTTTTTCCTCTTCACTGTCGCTAAATGCATGCTCAGTATGAGGAATGGCTGTAAAGTCAATAATACAAAGCAACCCATCGTCTGCAGTCTCGGCTGGTTCGTGAGGAGTGAATGATGCAACTCAGTGCAATCTAAGTTGCCTTAGAATCTAAATGTTTTAAAGTCATTTGAATAACAAGCTGAATTTAAATCAGCTTGATAAGTATGATAACTTATATAATGTATGATTGGACTGAAATGATATTTTTTGTAATGTGCCTCAACATGACTTGTTGGAAATTGCCGTTATATAAATAAACTGATCTGGAATAAATTAGATTTTCCATAGTCGTGAAATTCAGGTGTGCCAACAGCAAGTTAAAGGAAATTGTTTGACGGCTTGCAGCTCTTTGAATGACACCTCTGTCATGGCCCGAGGGGGTCCGTATCAGGTGGCAGGAACCCTACCACACAAGAAAACTACAAATATGCTGACTGCTTTACGGCAGTCCCCCGTTTCTGATCTTCAACGTCATCATCATGACATTGCTTCTCCTCTATTAGATTCATCACCTCATCTCTATTCATCCTTCACAAAGACACTGGAAACAGAAAAGTGCTTTAATCCACCTGATCAGGATTTTACCACACTATGCGCTGGTGCTCATGGGAAATGCAGTCTTCCTTCAAGATAAAAACGGCATCGCTTTTCTTCACACTGGGCAACAAAATTGACCAAAACTGAAACTTCTTTAGTGCTTTAAGATCAAAATTAATATACATGTGTGCATTAAAAGCAGCTCCATGTATAATAGTTACAGCTTGGAGAAAATAACGTAGAAAATTGCACAGCTGTAAAAATATATCCGTTAGGGAGCCTCTTTAAGACTTTAAGCCAATGTAGGAATATTTTGACTCTACATATCAATGAGAAGTCCTCTGCCTGCACACAAATGACTAAAAATATAACTTGAACACTTAACAGATCAGAAAACGTTTAGCTGTTTTCCAAAGTGAAGCAAAAAAAGAAAAAAATCCAAAAAGGGAAAGTGAACAGAAATATTGAGAAACAACAGGAGAGAACAAGACTCAGATTGTTGCCTGTCTGAAAGGTAAACGGTTTCATGTTTCAGGTGAGAGGCTCCCTTTATGAGCCGGGATCGCGCTCCTTTCATTTTTTTTGTCCGTCCCCATTTCTGTCCCGTTTCCTGCCAGCCTGGACAACTCGGGCCTGTTTTCCCACAGGCGTCCCAGTTTCTCTGGATACAACCTTTGCAAAGGATCACACAAAACCACTAAACACAATGTGTTAACTGTGTGACTCACATCTGCAAACAGCCTTTCATTTTACCATAGTCATGATGCAGATTAGCAGGCGGAGAAAGACCAGGGTTTGTTTTAAACTTGATTCTTTACTAGCGATCTGTGGGGTGTTTAAGCCAGTCGTTCTGTTGTTTGCACTCTTATGAACGTTTTCTGGCCCAAAGTTTTAAACTGAAACAATTACGGGTTAATGCAAGAGCAACACCAAACGGATTATTCGGTTTAGATTGGAAAACTCTTATAATCTAGACTGGAAGGACCGTGAGGAGCCAGATTACTTTGAAACAGGATCAAGTTTTAGTTCTAGCATGAAAAACAAGATTGTTCACATTAAGTTAAGGCTCTAAGCCCAGGGTGCCTGCGAGTCTGGAGAAGTGGGCGTCCTTTGGCCACATCCCATGCTGATGACCGATACATTGTGAACAATGCCCTGAGTAACCGGATGATGAATGCCACTCAATCCAGGCATGTTTAAGGGAGGTGAGAGGCACCCAAGTGTCACGTCAGACCATTCAAAACCGTTTACATGAGCGTGGTCTGCGTGGTAGACGACCTCCAAGGGTACCTGACCACACTAGCAGGCACAGGCGTCATCGTCTTGCATGGGCCAGGGAGCATTTAAGCTGGACGAGGGACCAGTGGGCCTCAGTGCCGTTCTCTGATGAAAGCCGATTCACGTTGAGCAGAAATGATGGCCGCCAACGATGTTGGAGACGTCAAGGAGAGGGCTATGCATCAGCCACTGTTGTCACCAGACCAGCTTTTGGTGGTGGCGGTGTCACAGTTTGGGCAGGTGTGTCCAGTCTGTATAGAACTGCCCTACACTTTGTGAATGGTACAATGACAAGCCCATACTACCTGAATAGCATCATTAATCCAGTGATTGTGCCCCTACATGAACAACACAGGCCTAATTTCATCTTCATAGACGACAATGCTCCAGCTCATCGGGGTCGCATCATCAGTGAACGGCTGTTGGAGACTGGTGTGCCTCAAATGGAGCGGCCTGCACTTTCTCCAGACCTGAATCCCATTGATAACCTGTGGGATTGACCTAGTCGCCATGTAGAGGCTCAAAAATCTGCACCCCAAAACCTCAATGACCTGAGGGCTACCCTTCAAGAAAAGTGGGATGCCCTGCCTCAGCAGACAATAAGTCGACTTGTGAACAGCAAGAGACGTCGTTGTCGAGCTGTAATTGATGCTCAAGGACACATGACCAGTTATTGAGACGTTGACATTTTTTGTTGTGTTGTACACACCATTGTTGTTAACTTTAGTTTCAACACATTGTTTTAGATGAGGAAATCACCAGTGCATCCTTCTACTTAAATGTCCTACTTCTGTGATATGATCTCACTGTAGCTGGAACTTTTTACAGTTTCCACCAATTTCACCTGAAAGCCAAATATCCCGAACTTTTTGTGAGTAGTATATATTTATATAACTGGAACATAAAGGAACTCAACTTGAATGGTAACCGGCACTGAGAGCAACACCTGAAACCTTAAATACCTATATAGATTCTGCTTGAAGCGCTAATCTAGACTTTAGTATAGTCGGTTCTTCATGTTAGCACAGAAAACATTAGTTACATCGGGGAAATGGGTGGAAGTTTAAAGACTGCTGCTTAGTTTGAGACCTTAACAGATTAAATACATTGGCGATGTTCTGATAAATCGAAACCGTTGCTCTAAAAAGTCTGAGCAGAAGCAGCAGCTCTGCAGAACAATTCCTCTGGCAGGGAACAGCATCAGCCGCCTCAGGTCTCAGGTCAGATCTTATCGCCGTCACTCTTTTTCAACACATCACTCCTGAGCCATTGTTCCTCATCACACCAACACAATGCCAGGTCTCAGTGTTACGTAATCAGCAGCAGCCGCAGCAATGCACAGGAGGGTTTGGAGACTTTCTTCAAAAACAGGAAATTACAGGCAAACAGGCTGAACTTTAGGAGGAACAAGGCGGATCTGGCAGCGAGGGCTGGGAAAGCTTCTGCGAGGCAATAATCTGAACACATTAAGCTAGCAGACTGGCAATGCAAGATAGCACAACTAAACCTCGTCTCTTTAACGTGCCAAGAGCCACAAAAGCACCTAAACTTCACCCCCCCCAAAACAAAAAGACTAAATCACTGTAGCTAAAAGACGGTATTGCTGCATTGCTAAAATTTCCAGCCAAGTCAATAAAACTTGGATAAGCGGTGGAATAATCTGGAGTCCACAAGAGAAACTCCACACAAGGGGAAAGTTGCTTGGTTTTTCTCTCTCTGAATGAACAGACGATGATTCTATTTTAGCACATTTCCATTTGGTCTTAAAACGAAATTAAAAAATTAAGAAGAAAAAAACGTTTTCGTTTTTGAAACCTATTTCCTTTGAGAATTGTGTATATTGCGTAAAGCACAGGGGGAAAAAAACAAGGATATTGCTCAACTATTTGGCGTCTCTGTCTTTTCTGAGGAGCTGCAGGTTACAAACGCCTAAAGGATCACAGAAAAAGAAAAAAAAAAAAAAATTAAATGCAGATGTAAAGTAAACAGAATGCACTTATTTGGCGTTAGCTTATTGCCCTAAATGCACGTTTTAATGGAGAGTTGTAGGCGACGTCCGATGCTCTTCCAGGATACTGCAGGTAGCTTATAATTTGTAAACTGTGTTCAACCGCCAACCTATTGTAAGTCGCTTTGGATAAAGGCGTCTGCTAAATGCATAAATGGAAATGGAAAAAATGTGAGGATTTGGAGCCCTTTTGGAAAAAAACCCGCAGTAAATCTTACTTTTCACCACTTAAGCGGTTCGGATGCTTGAAATCATGTCAAATCACGCTCTTATAAGAGAACATTTATCTAAAACAACATGTTGAGAGCGTATAGAAATCCTTTTCTGTTACTTTAAAGCAAGCATGCAGGACTAAAACCTTCATCCCAGTTTGATATTCCAGTTACTTTTCATACTTTTGTCAAACCTGATGTATCATCATCTCTCTCCACCAAAAAAAGTGCCATTGTTATCGATTATTATTATTATTATTATCCCAGCAGAACTGGAGATTATGATTGAAATCGATTGTTTCCGCCTACCAAATGGCATAAATATAAAACTAAACATCATATTTAGACTTTTCGGCTGCAGCCGCATCCTTCTGAGCCGTTAGGATGATGTAACCTCGCCATGACGACATTCAGGGCGGTTTCAGTGTAGATTCTTCTCATTATTCAGTGACAGCTCTTTCTGACACGGACGTCCTCCATAGAGAATGGCAAGACTCTGAAATATGACAAATAAAAACCCAAAAAAACATTTCCTCTTATGTAAGGGATAAAACCGACTGTAGCATTCTGAAACTGCTCTGAATTATTTAAAACACATTAAAAGAAAGAAGGGGTTTAAACGGCAAACCTCTTTGACTTTCAACAAACAAGTGAATATTGAAAGAATAAAATAT
Source organism: Orestias chungarensis (assembly GCA_032876305.1). NCBI lineage: Eukaryota > Metazoa > Chordata > Actinopteri > Cyprinodontiformes > Cyprinodontidae > Orestias > Orestias chungarensis. Next base: position 1,295,311 of record JAVLVB010000646.1, read on the forward strand.
TCACGTGCACTTTTTAGTTTTTAAATGACGTTTCACACCTTTTATTTGTGCAGACTTTCATGTTTTTGAAGGGATTGTTAATGGCCAAAGATTAAAAACAAAATCAATCAGTTATCTCAAAAATAGATCTGACAGTGAGGCACCACCTTGTGCTACTGCTGACTGTGTTTGTTGAGTTGCAAGTTGAATGCCAGAGGCCCAGCTGCAGGTCCATTGTCACAAACAAACCCGTTTTAGAGGTTCAGACGGCAAAAGGAAAGTTACGCTGCAGCTTCCAGATGTAAAACCAGCACACAGCCTTCAGGCCGTCTAAACTTTGTCAGCCTTTCCTCTGTTAGCAGCTCCAAGAAAAGTGACGGGAAATATTTCCACCCATTTGTGTGAAAACAGCTGGCATCAAGGTTTTTCCACATGAATTAAACACGCCGATCAGACATGAAACCTAAAAAAAAAATTCATTTATCATCAAAAAGCCTCATTTTTTAATCATACTTCCACTTTATCATTTTCTGACTCCTTTTCACTTTAAGTTTCATTCTTGCCACACTTGGTTCTCTCTTATTTCACAAACCAGTTCTCTTTTCATCAGTCGACAGCTTCTAAAAACCTAACTGTGTAGATATTTGCTCATTTTCATGCAGATTGGTTTCCTTCTAAGCCAGTTAAGATTGCACCATTGTCACACATATAAGGCTTTCCTTCACCCTCAAGAAAAAGTTATTCTATTCGACGTAGCAGGCGTGTAGAATACAGCAAGCTTTGCATTCTTAACTAGAGTTGCGTGTTCTCTTATTGGCCTCGTTTACAGTTTCATTCAGAAGAATCTCAGCTCACGTCGGCATCCGACTGCACAGAATCGCTGCTTTTGAACAAAAAATGTTGGAGAAACGAGCATCTGAAGCGTGTCACAACCTGAAATACTCAAAAATGTAAAAAAACAAATTCCCCCCATGCATTCCTTGCTTGGTATAATCTGTGATTTCACGTTTTCCAACATAATTTGATCTCTGATCGCCAACAAATGGCAATTTATGTTCACAGAACATCATACTTACGGGCGCAAAACGCCTGGAAGGTTCAGTCCAAACCCTGAACACCACAATAGATATATAAGAGGCGCATTTACTGGTCGGTCAAATGTTGTGGTGCGTTGAAAACAAGCTTAATTAAGAAATAACCTTTGAAGGAACATTTTATATAATTGGTGGGATAAAATTACATTTTTTTTTTTTTTTTTTTATATTTGCCTGGTATTTCTTGCTCCGTTAGGGATAAAAACTATAGTTTCAATTCATAACTGATTTTCAATTTAAAAATAATCATCACAACTTTCCCCAAGATGGTTCAGGGATATGGTAAATCTCCCCAAATACTTCAACAGCCTGTATTATTTTTTATCATCCATTCTCATTTTCGATTCTCACCTGAGACAAAGACAAACTTAGTGCCTTTGTTCTTCTTCTGCTAAACCCAAAAACAACTTCGTAAGCAGTTCTTTTATTTGATGTACACCTTCGCTCACATCCACATGGAAAAAGAGAGGAACATGACAGACGGCAAAGGCTGGAGATGGCTTACAATGGAGACGAGACAGCCGTTTGCATTATGCACAGATGAATAAACTCGCGTTTCTGAAAACATGTGCGACTGCATTCCCTGGAGGACTGGGTGTGTGAAGCAAACTGGTGAGGAACATTTATATTTAGACCTTTACCCGGCGAAGGCATCCAGAGTCTCCCCTGTAAAAAAAACTCACTTTCATGTTAAACTGATTCATTCAAATCAACAGAAATGAAAAGCGTAGAAGTGGAACAGGTTTAAAAACGAGGAGCAGAGTCGTAAGTCTCAGAGCTCTAAGGAGATTTCCTGGGATAGACGAGTCGAGGAAGCATGAAGAACAACAAGCAGGATTCTGACAGCAAACTTTTAGATTTCACTGATCCACGCTAGGAAATCATAATCCCAGGGGATTAATATCTGAGAGACATTCGCAGAGATTTAAACAAAATTTACAGAAAACCATCAAAGGAAAGACGTACACAAGCCTCCATATTTATTTTTATTGTCCATAAATCAAGAAATTAAGCAGTTGATTCTTGTTTGTACTGTTGGTGAAGCAGTGAGCACGGAGGAACCACATGTTCTCGATCACTCGCTTATGTGATGTTAAAAAACTAAAAAACGTGCCGACCTTTAGGCTGGGGTAATAAACGGATCCACATACAGTGAAAAACTTGAAAAAAAGAAGAGACGGTCTATATACTAAGTTTCATTTTGACTGTGTGATAATTAGGAGGCAGAACACAAATGGTGTTTTAGACCGGACCAGTTTGATAAATGACAAACACTTTATTTCCATTTCCATGTCGAGGTGGCCGTCATCTCCGTGGGAGTTGTGAACGAGATCGCAAATGTACAGACAACGACAAACTAAAACGTCTCTGCGGGTGTTTACTAGAGACTCCAGCCTGGTAAGGGACGGGCGTTTCGGATGTGGACTGGAGAAACGATCCAAGTCTAGGCAAGACCTTCAGTGCGGTGCCGTTTTCATGCAAGCCCAGTAAATGGCGCAGTAGTCGAGTCTATGTAAACGCACGTCTTGCAGCGCCATAAAGTCTTGCGGCGCGTTACGCAAGTCGAGACCAAGAGCGCTCGGAGCGTCGGGCGCGTTTGTGGCGTCGACCAATCAGAGAGCGCCTTCCATGTGACGTACTGACAAACTTTCCAACAGTGGCGGAAGATTGAGAAGTGATCATGGCACATAGATTTATTGTCGCCGTTTTCGCTAATTTGAAACCAGAAGCTAGCGGCGATATGGACATCCTCGTCGGCATTAAGCTCCCGGAGGAGGTGGAGAAAAATCACCCAACTCTGAACGCTGCTGGATTCTTCCCGGTAGTTACAGATATGGCGCCGAGCGCTCTCTAAGTTTCATCCGCCATTTTAAAGAAAGACGGTTGAAGAGACCGGAAGTGGTAGCGTCTTAACGCTTAACCTTAAGCGTTAAGACGCGCGTTGGACCCTCCAGACGCGTTTGGTGTGAACGCAGCGTAAGAAAGCTGCTGCATTTTTTGCATGGAACAACTCCTCCAGCCGAATGCTTGTTTTTCCCATATGGCTGCAGAAACTCCCAACACTGGGATCCCCCTAGTCATTAAACACTAGGGTTTTGCTTTTTAAATCTTATTTAATGCTACACCATTTAATCGTGATATACAATTGGTCATATCATCTAAGGGGGCCAAAAATGCCGTTTAAGAAAAAAGTATTTTGAGTTCAAGTTAAGCTTAGAGTCTAGGTGAGGGGTTTGTTTGTTGCTGCTCAATATTGGACAAATATTTCATCACTGCAACATCAGTTCGCATTATTCATATTGCAAAGGACCGTTTGGAGCAGGTTCACATCCAGCTCCCCCTTATACAAGTAAGCCCATTCATTAGCAGTGCCTGTGTGCAAGTAAAGGAATACCCATCAGAGGCTCGTACTGCGAACGGCGGTCGGCAGCCCCCACATTAAACACGGCTCCGTTGTGTTGAAGGTCTTTCCTAGATTCAAGTTCTGAATCCGAGGCGTCTCCAGAGAGCCGGTTTAAATCAGGCAGTGGAAGAGAGAAGTTTTTATGGTTTTATGTTGGTTTATATCTCTTGAATCTAAACAGAAGTATGCAAATTCCTCAGATACCAATGGCTATGAATCTCAATACGTCATTGCAAAGTTAACAGAGTAGTTTAACAGTTAACACGCTTTTAATGATCTCCTTTAGTCCCTGAAATAAGATTTTCATTTTGCTGTGGATGCTGCCATCGCCTACAGAGACCAGAGGATTTCGCTTTTGTTTCTCATTTGAAAAGTCTGCCGAGATGAAAATATCAGCGAGCATTTCAATAAAAGGTGCGATAGTGGGGACCGACCGAGGCCCCGAGCGTCACTCCGTCTCTGTTCATACCAAAGGAATATGAAAATAAGAACGATTGCACGGTTTGCATCTGTGATCAGGCCGAGCCACATTCCCATGGCGATACCTCAACACTCGTCGGGAACGGCGGAGCGGGAGCAAAACTCCCGCAGGAATCCCCCGCAGGTACGGCTCACGCCCCGCTGAGCATTCCCATCATTCCACGCACATTCACCCGAGTGCCAACATGGAGCCGGGTCGACCTGAAACTCTTACCTGCTGGAAAACCACGACACGAGCGACTCGAGCAGCCAATCGGAGCGCAACGACATGCTGCCAAAACTAAAATAATCACTTAACCAACAAAACACGGCATCAGAGGAACAGGATGCATAAAGGGAGACCAGCATTTGGTATCAGGTGACAGAAATGATGCAAACAGAAACAGTTTAACGACGTCATACAATTCCTCTGAACATTAAAAGTACTGTGGGTTGTGAAAATGATCAGAGGTGAGGAGCTGAGGAAAAGTGCCCTCATTTTAGCTGATTACAATGTGTTCACGCTCAAAAAAAACACAAAACAGATCTATTAATTTGTAAATATTTGATTTTAAAGCACACATATCGAAATTGGGGTATAGATCATTTGGGCTGGGTAATAAATAAAGTGACGGTCTATATACTGGGAGGGAAAACCTTAAAAAATAAGTTTCATCCTAGATAACTGGTGTTTTGGACTGGAGAGAACAATTACTGCTGTTATTTTGCAGCATTTATAAAACAGCTTAAATATTTTAACGTGGTTTTAAAAGACCAGCATGACCGCAGGCAGTAGGTTCATGTCGAGCTTTGGTTTAGTGTTCAGAGAGAAGATGCACTAGTGAAGTCACATCGGTAGGAAAGGCTCTGCCATCCTCTCTCGTCATTTAACGGTTTGTCCATGCTGAGCACTTTACCACTTTTATTCGATTTGATTCTGTTTCATTTTAACCACGTCAGCATTCGTATGACTTGTTAAGATGCAATCGGTTCACATTTCAGGTTCATCTAAGTCACTTTTAAATAAGTCCAACATTTGTTTCCGCGGTCAGATCTGAACAGCGAGTCGTCATTTGTCCCCATTTTAGATGCAAATCTAAATGTTCAGGAAACACTCAAGTCCCGGATTAGAAATGAAAGGTTTGTAGATTGCATTTGGTTTTATAAATATTTTAAAAAATATTTTTCTTAAAGTTGTCTATTCCCTTTTAGTGAATCTCCTTAGTGCAACTTATTTCTACAGGATTATAAATGTGAAAGAGGGGCTTAAGTAAAGAGGGGAGCTATATAAATAGATGCTTTTCATTTCATTTCTGCTACTAAATAGGGTCGGTTGAAATTTTGAACGCAGGCTTAGAAACAAAGGTTTCTTCCTTCGATAAAAACAGAAGTCCAAATTTGATTCCTTCCCTTTATACACGTCTACATTTCCATCTGCAGGAAATGTCGTCACATTTTCTCACACATGCAGATGTTGAAAGAAAAATGACGATGATGATAATAAAATAAAACGTAGAAAATGGGAATGGAGTAACGTTTTAAAGCATGACGTTGAATTATTTCTACAGCATTCAGCAGCAAATGGTGCGAATAATGAATGCAGGAGAATAAAATTCTATTTATTTGTGTTTTTTTCTATTCCTACTTTGGCAGGAAGTGGACCGATTTACCCACAGAGCATGAAGATAAAGTTATGATAATTTTCCAGGGAAAACGGCTTTAGACGGAGGGAAACCCGAGAACCACATCGACAAAAAACATCCAGGGATTTCCTGAACATCGCAGATGGGACGATAGCAGAGAGGCAGGTGAGGGATGTGGGCCGGCGGCCGGGCGACGGGACAGCCTCTAACTTCAACTACGCCGCACACGTTGCAGCCGGAACCCGTCGCTATGACAACTGTGGGTTTCTGCGGCAAAAGCGCGTGGCGGGGGGGGGGTGACCAAAAAAAATCAGCAGGGACTGAGTCACTTCCTGTCTCGCACGATCCTTCCTCTTTTGAGCCCGCGACGTTTGCAGCTCGGTGCAAACGGCTGACGGGGCAACAAGACCCAACCGGCCTCCCCGTCTATTCCTGGGACGACCACAAACGCAAACACTACAAAGACATAAACCCACCATGGAAAGTCACTTTTAAACCAGAGAAAGAGGCTAGAAGAAAAAGAAATACTAAAAACAACGGGCCGATTAGTTGTTTTTTTGTTTGTTCTTACGTTTGGCCTTGTGTGAACCATTAGGACATGTAGGTATATACACACACACACATACATATATATACATATATACATATATCTATATATGTGTATATATATATATATATATATATATTTGTTTGCAGGACTGATGTGTTTTTCCGGCGTAAAGGGAGAATTTAGTTAACAGAATATTGATATTTGATGATGGCATTCCATCCCCTACAGAGAAAATTTGATCCTGTGAAAGAATAAAAGGCTGAAACTCCAACAAGGTTAAAAACATTGTGACAGCAAATTATCCATTTAAACAGATCGGTTCTTTCTGCTAAGGATCAAAACTGGGAGGGACATTTTGGGAATCATTTAAAGTTTCACACTCATTAATTTAAGATGGTAAAAGAAACTTTAAATGTCAAAGAAATAATCGATAAAAATAAATAAATAGGGTGTCATGCCACTTGTGGTCATAAAATAACTAGTAGTGATTGTTTACATCATTCTGACTGAAGTTTTAAATGATCCTTCCTCACAAATACCAACTGTGACAAATAAAATAGTGAATACTGAAGCCAGATGTTTGGTTTACGCTATTATACGTATTTTGTCGTTAAGACGGTTTGATTAGTCGTTTCATCCAGAAAGTAAGTTGTGTTTGGTTATTGTCTCATGTCCTAAGGGCATCAAATATCAGCCGGCATTTTATTGGTGGGAAACAAAAGAGGGAGGATCAAAGATCGCTGAAAGAGACTTTTCTTTATGTGACAATAAAGGAACTCCAAGATGGTTTTTATGACATTAAAACAGAAATACGACTGAGATAGAACAGAGGTTTGCATTTCTGACAAGCTTTTAATTCAAGAAGGTTTGAATGACATTACAGGCTGAAGTTCAAGGGAAAACGTTAACAATAAGTGCTTTGTGTTTTCTCAGAGGAAGCGTCAGTGTTTAAAAGACTAAAACCTTCAGCTCTAATCTGCTTTGTGGGTTAATGTGACTCCAGCAGGTCAGAGCGGCGTTGATATGTAGTCAGCAATACCAGACTGGGGGGGAGCATCACTTTAAGAGACTTTTAGAAGGGGAGAAATGCTGAGCGTTGCTCAAGGTGGGTGGTCAAAAATGGTTCTTAAACAAGACCTAAACTAAGCAACTTTGAGGAGGGTGGCAGGAACCCTGCCACACAAACAACTACAAATGTGCCGAATGCTTTACGGCATACGTCACTTCCCCCGTTTCTTATCTTCAACATCATCATCTGATATTGTTTCACCTCAATTAGATTCATCACCTCATCACTAGTCATCCTTCACACAGACACTGGAAACAGAAATGTGCTTCAATGCAACTGATCAGGATTTTACCACGCTATGCGCTGGTGCTCATGGGAAATGGAGTCTTCCTTCAGGCTCAAAGCAGGACCGCTTTCCTCCTCAGTGGGTCGCCAAAATCAACCGAAACGGAAACGTCTTTAGAGTCTCTTTAATGTTTATTTTCCTGATGGTTAACCACCCTGTAAGGTTTTCAGTACAGTAAAAATTATCTGGTTTAAATATAACCCCCCCCTCCACGCCCATCTCGTTCAAAGGCCTCCGTCTCCAATCGCGAGTGATGCGCAGAAACACAATCCACCTAAGCACGTTTCACACCTGGAGGGATCAATTACGGTCAATTAGGCTCGATTATCAGGCGGTACAGTCTAACAGATTGTAAACGGATTTTCTAAGCCACACAACAATCCTTCCTTGTAAGAACGTTACCCTTTGGGTAATGACCAGGTCAGGTGATCCACAGTCTGAATTCCCTCCTTGTTCAGAAAGGCTATGTTCACAAAGGAGGAAAATTTGAATAGGAGGCGACATCATACCTCTTCAATTTAGAAACCAGATATGAAAGCGGCCTGCGGTATGAATGTAGCCTTAGTGCTTGCTTACTTCAGAGACATTAAATAGATTAAATATCCCGCAACTCAACTTTAAAAGACAAACTAATAAGGATTGGGAAGAGGTCAAAAGTCATCAGAAAGGAATTAAATAAGCATGAATGCACAGAGACGTAAGACGGAGATTCAAGGTACGCTACTCTGTCGCCGTCGCGAATCGGAAACTAGCGCTTTCTGTTCCAAATATAGATCATGCACTTCCCACCACGCACAAGCACCTGATCAGAAAGGTCAACTTGAAGTTACGGCCGGAAACGCTGCATCCTACTGTGCAGGACTCACAGGGCCTGCGTGAACATTTTTGGAGGCGCCAGCTGTCGTGAACCATCGTTGGGCTGTAGGAGGACGATTGTAGCCGTTAGCATGAACAGAACCTGATGTGAATCAAAAGGAAGGGCGTGGCGCCTCTCAAATCTCAAGCCCCACCGGCTAACCGAGACACGGAGCTCGAGGTGCAACAGGTGCATAAACACAGAATGACCCAGCAGCACCTCACCTTTTGGCCTCCTCCAGGTGACACAGGTACTCGTAAGCCATGTTCTGCTGCCGCCGCTCGTCCATCTCCTCCGCCGTGAGCCGCTCCACGCCATCCAGGACGGCTGGAGTCAAAACAACACACATGCAAACCGGATTAAATTATTAGCCTTAGCGTGTAAAATCAAACTACAAAACTAAAGACGCACTGATCAGCCGTCACCAATTTTTAGGTCTAAGGTCAAATGCAAACGTCGTATTCTTTCGTTGGCATGTTGTTGTTTTTTTATCCAGCTAATAAATTTGTTCACTTTTATGCATCGACTGTCCAACATGAGTCCCGAAACCAACTTCTCGGAGTGTCTGATAAAAAAAAAACAAAAAAAAAAAAAAACAACACAAGATTGCTTTAACAGTCTTCCGAGACACTGCCGGTCAGCTGGCTGAAACAAGTGTAGGAAACTCTTACTTTTACAGTAATGTGGGAACACAGTATTCTTATTTAATTGTTTATTCTTAAATCAAGGTTATATATCCGTCCTCCAGCCTGGGGACAATCAAACAGTGCAGTTCAAGTTTAATCGTAGTCATTCAATTCAAACGTGGCTTAATTAAATTAATTAAAAATTAATAAAACACGCCCGTCTGGGAAGGAGGATTCCTACTTCACAGGAAATAAACGTGACATTCCCAAATTTAATCCCAAACTACAGAGTCAAACATTTTTATTTAATGTAATCAATGAAATATTAGGTGGTAAAACTAAAAGAGAGGATCAGTTCATTCATTTCCCTCCACCTGGTGATCCAAAAGCTCAAACCTGGGAATGAAGTGGAGTTTTTCCATCTTTCCACCTGGAATAATAATCTAGAGCTGAAATAATAATCTAGACCTGACATAATAATCTAGACCTGGAATAATAATCTTAACCTGACATAATAATCTAGAGCTGAAATAATAATCTAGACCTGACATAATAATCTAGACCTGGAATAATAATCTAGACCTGGAATAATAATCTAGACCTGGAATAATAATCTAGACCTGACATAATAATCTAGACCTGGAATAATAATCTAGACCTGGAATAATAATCTAGACCTGACATAATAATCTAGACCTGAAATAACAATCTAGACCTGGAATAACAATCTAGACCTGACATAATAATCTAGACCTGGAATAATAATCTAGACCTGACATAATAATCTAGACCTGGAATAATAATCTAGACCTGGAATAATAATCTAGACCTGACATAATAATCTAGACCTGGAATAATAATCTAGACCTGGAATAATAATCTAGACCTGGAATAATAATCTAGACCTGAAATAATAATCTAGACCTGGAGTAATAATCTAAACCTGACATAATAATCTAGACCTGAAATAATAATCTAGACCTGGAATAATAATCTAGACCTGAAATAATAATCTAGACCTGGAATAATAATCTAGACCTGGAATAACAATCTAGACCTGGAATAATAATCTAGACCTGGAATAATAATCTAGACCTGAAATAATAATCTAGACCTGGAATAATAATCTAGACCTGGAATAATAATCTAGACCTGGAATAATAATCTAGACTTGACATAATAATCTAGACCTTGAATAATAATCTAGACCTGGAATAATAATCTAGACCTGAAATAATAATCTAGACCTGGAATAATAATCTAAACCTGACATAATAATCTAGACCTGAAATAATAATCTAGACCTGGAATAATAATCTAGACCTGAAATAATAATCTAGACCTGGAATAATAATCTAGACCTGGAATAACAATCTAGACCTGGAATAATAATCTAGACCTGGAATAACAATCTAGACCTGGAATAACAATCTAGACCTGAAATAACAATCTAGACCTGAAATAACAATCTAGACCTGGAATAATAATCTAGACCTGGAATAATAATCTAGATGTGTAGGAACTAAATACAGGGGGGAGAAAAAAGGCCTCCTCCCTCCTCACAACACGGAAGTCATGAGAAAGCTTTGAGCACGCTGAGAGGAGAAACCAGAGTCTTTCTGCGCGTCTGCAGAGTTTTAGGCTCTGATCTGAACTCTTAGAGGAGAAACCAGAGTTTCTCTGCGCGTCTGCGGTTTTTTACGCGTTACCCTCTGAAACCGAACATGAAGACAAACGTGAACACTTACAGCCGTATCTCGGCCGGAATCCGTCCGTGTCGTCTGAAGTTGACATGATCCCGTTCAGAGGAACTCTCTGGTTCGCCTCAGAAGCAGATTAGAGCTTTTACGCACGGACCAATCCAACTTTTCCAGAACCGAACCGGGCGGACCTCTCGGTCCTCTGCTTTCCTCTCCTGCTCAGTTTCACCCGAGGCTTTTTTTTCTTCTTTCTTTCTTTCTGTTGCTTCTTCAAACTCCACCGATGTCACTGGGTGTGTTCTAAATCCTGAAAGTATGCGCTCCAGGAAACAGGCCAGGTGAAGAGGTGGCGCCCCCTGGTGTTCTGCGCAGGAAGTGCTGCGATAAAACTTCCTCCAGCTGAACATTTTCACAAATAAAAGAGGACAAAAACTAGGGAAGAGGATCAGGGTTAAAGTCAGAAATCTGAACAAAGAGTCAGAATTACTCAATTAAAATCAGAAATCTGAGATTGAAGTCAAAACTGTGAAACCAAAAGTCAGAATTATGAGATTAAAGACAGAAAATATAAAAATAAGACATAATTTTTAGAATAAAGTAAAAATATGAAACTAAAAGTCATAATTATGATATTAAAGACAAAAAATATAAAAATAAAAGTCATAATTATTAGAATAAAGTAAAAATATGAAACTAAAAGTCAGAATTATGAGATTAAAGACAGAAAATATAAAAATAAGACATAATTATTAGAATAAAGTAAAAATATGAAAATAAAAGTCATAATTTTTAGAGTAAAGTCAAAACCTCCAAAATAAAAGTTAAAATTATGAAATTAAAGTCAAAAACATGAAAATAGAACTAGAAAATATATAAATAAATCATAATTATTAGAATAAAGTAAAAATATGAAACTAAAACTCAGAATTATGAAATTAAAGACCAAAAATATAAAAATAAAAGTCATAATTATTAGAATAAAGTCAAAACTTCCAGAATAAAATTATGAAATTAAAGTCAAAAACATGAAAATAGAAGTAAAAAATATAAAGATAAGTCATTATTATTAGAATAAAGTAAAAATATGAAAATAAAAGTCAAAAGTATGAAATTAAAGTCAAAAACATGAAAATAGAAGTAAAAAATATAAAAATAAGACATAATTATTAGAATAAAGTAAAAATATGAAAATAAAAGTCATAATTATTAGAATAAAGTCAAAACTTCCAGAATAAAATTTAAAATTATGAAATTAAAGTCAAAAACATGAAAATAGAAGTAAAAAATATAAAGATAGGTCATAATTATTAGAATAAAGTAAAAATATGAAAATAAAAGTCAAAAGTATGAAATTAAAGTCAAAAACATGAAAATAGAACTAGAAAATATATAAATAAATCATAATTATTAGAATAAAGTAAAAACTTCCAAAATAAAAGTTAAAATTATGAAATTAAAGTCAAAAACATGAAAATAGAACTAGAAAATATATAAATAAATCATAATTATTAGAATAAAGTCGAAACTTCCAGAATAAAAGTTAAAATTATGAAATTAAAAAACATGAAAATATAAGTAAAAAATAAAAAGATAAGTCATAATTATTAGAATAAAGTAAAAATATGAAAATAAAAGTCAAGATTAAGAAAATAAAGTCAAAAACATGAAAATAGAAGTAAAAAGTATAAAAATAAGTCATAATTATTAGAATAAAGTGAAAATATGAAAATTAAAGTCAAAATTATGAAATTAAAGTCAAAAACATGAAAATAGCAGTAAAAAATATATAAATGAATGTCAGAATTCTGAATTCAAATTTATAATTTTAATACAAAAGTCAGAATTCTGACTTTTTTCTGAAAAGTATGGATTTTGATGTCAGAATTATGAGATTGATGTAAAAAATATGAAAAAAAAGTCAGAGTTATTAGAATAAAGTAAAAAATATGTAAATACAAGTCAAAATTATGAAATTAAAGTCAAAAACATGAAAAAAGAAGTAAAACATTTATAGATGAATGTCAGAATTCTGAATTCAAACTTATAATTTTAAAATTATGGATTTTATGTCAGAATTATGAGATTAAAGTCAAAAATATGAAAACAAAAGTCAAAATTATTAGAATAAAGTAAAAAATATGAAAAAGAAAGTTAGAATTCTGATATTAAATTCAGAAATATGAGAATACAACTTCTGATAACAAAGTCCTAATTATGAGAAAAAGTCAGAATTCTGAGATTAGTCACATTTCTGTGAAACAATTCAGAATTCTTATATTAATGTCAGGATGCTGAGGAATAAATGTCATAATACTGAGATTAAAGTCATAAATCTGTAAAAAATAAAAAATAGGAATTTTAAGATTAAAGTCAGAAATATGAAAACAAAACTCAGGATTCTGATATTAAAATCAGAATTTTGACATTAAAGTCATAATTATGAGGAAAAAGTCAGAATTCTAAGATTAAAGTCAAATTTCTGTGAAAAATAGAAAATTCTTAGATTAAACAAAAACATGTGGATTTAAACGTAAAAAAATCTGAGATTTAATTCATAATTCTGAGATTAAAATCAGAATTCTGACATTAAAGTCATAATTCTGAGAAAAAAGTCCAAAATTCTTAGATTAAAGTCCGGAGTATGAAAATACAAGTCAGAATTATGAGATTTCAAGTCAAAAATATGAAAATAAAAATCAGGATTATGAGACTAAAGTAAAAAAAATCCGAAAATCAAAGTCAGAATTATGAATTTAAAGTAATAATTTTAGGGAAAAAAGTCAGAATTCTGATATTAAAGTCAGAATACCATGATTAAAGTCACTCATTTTGGTTCAACAAAAAGAAACTACCAGCTTCACTCAGTACTGAAATCGTCCATTAATTTTTTATTCCAAAGCTGTAACTCTTTATCAGCAGGAAGTTCGCAAAATGCGATTAAAAGTCTTCAGTTGGTCCAAAATGCTCCAGCAAGAGTTCTGATGAAACTTAAAAAGAGAGATCATATCTCCCCAATTTTAGCTTCCCTTCATTGGCTCCCTGTCAAACTTAGAACAGATTTTAAGATTTTTCTTTTGACATATAAAGCCCTCACTAATAAAGCTCCATCGTATATCAGAGATCTGATTACTCCTTATGCCCCTAACAGAGCACTTCGCTCTCAGACTGCAGGTTCACTGGTGGTTCCTAGAATCTCTAAAAGCACAATGGGAGGCTGATCTTTCAGTTATCAGGCTCCTCTCCTGTGGAACCAGCTTCCAGCTTTAGTCCGTGAGGCAGAAACCCTGTCTAGTTTCAAATCTAGGCTTAAAACCTTCCTGTTTGATAAAGTTTATAGTTAGGAAGAGGTAGAGAAGACAGCCTAATCCGGTTGGGGAGGAACTCAGTCTTGACAGACGGTTCTCCTTTGCTCTACCTTCTTCATGTCTCACTCTACAGGGTTATCTAAATTATTATTATAGTTATGCTGCTATAGGCCTAGACTGCTATAGGACAAATTTGACAACTTCTCTCTCTGCTACTTTCTTCCTTTGTCCGATCTACTTAGTTACCGTTATTTCAACCTTGTTAACCTTTTGTTTTCTCTTAGTGTTCTTCTCTCCATAGTAGCCACACTTGGGCTGGTTCTGTTAGCTGAGACAGCTTCTTGGAGGACAACATGGGCTGATATGCTTCCAGTGACGTTCTACAACTTCTGCTATAAACTCTATTATTTCAGTATCCTGTGCATTTATATTAGTTTTCTCTCTTTACAAACCTCCAGTCGGTCGTGGCAGATGGCTGCTTGTACTGAGCCTGGTTCTGCTGGAGGTTTCTTCCATTTAAAGGGGAGTTTTTCCTCTCCACTGTCGCTACATGCATGCTCAGTATGAGGGATTGCTGTAAAGTCAATGACAACACAAGCCATCGTTTCTGTCTGCTGAGACGACGGCTGTTGTAAATTGGCGCTACATAAATAAACTGATACTTGATTCTTGAACAGTAATGTAATGTACTGTATGTTCACATCAAGCCAGGATGGTTATGATACCTTTTGCCTTTAAAAAAATGCATTTTATTTCCTGTCACAGTCAAGCGTTAGAGACAGAGATGGATGTATGTAGTAGAGAGTTCCTTCAAGAGATGAAATATGGTGGAACAAAGGAGCCGGTACAATAGAACAGGAGAACACAGGGTTGTGATAGCGAGGTGGACATGAACTTACATACTGGGAGGGTGAGTAGTGGAACCAATGGGGGGACTCATTACTAACATGGTGCAGCTGTGAGTGGAGGAATTGAACGCCATGAGAGGAAACCAGACAGAACACTAATAAAAAAATGGACTTCACCTAAAGTAAAACCAGAAACAAGGCTAATCTAATCAAAACAATAAAAATTAAAAACACAAACTCAAGGAAAAACAGATGTTTTCAGTTTTAAAACGTCATTTATCGTCTTGCTGCTGTTATTTTGTTTTTTCGACAGAATTCGTTTGAATTGGAATTTTGTTGTGAATATAATGCTGTAAGAGAGCAAACTGTGATTACATTTTAAAGGCAGAATGAACCCACGGACCCAAAGAGAACCGAATAAACCTTTAAGTGTTCCTCTGAGCTGTGTGACCAGGTGATAATCTCCCCTGTATGGCAGTCTAAGCAGATATTAGAGACCTTCTAACAACACAAAGGCTCACAATGTCTTCCTGTTACACTGAATTTCACTGGAGAAGTCTGGGTCCCTGTGGCCTCTCCAAGGCGGGGCTTCACAGTCCTGTATAAACTACGAGAGAGAGAGAGATGGGCTCGTGAACCTGCTGGAACCTTTGGTTCCTCAAGCTACTGATCCACCCGTCATAACCTCCTCGTTCTGCGGGAACAGCACCATGGGGAACTCTGCGATGCTCCACGGACTGCTGCTCCTCAGCCTGCTGTGGGTCCTTTGTCACGGCCAGACGTCACAGGAAGCCTCCGAGGACAGCTTAGAGGCTGAGAAGACGGAGCCGGTTGCAGAGAAAGACCTGGTCAGTAACAGGAATCTGGAGGGATGAGCAGCTATTAGAGCACGATAATCTAATTGAGTTTTCTACATCTGTAACTAAACATGATAATCTTTAGAGTGGTTGTAGTTTAACTTTTTTTATTATTTTCCTCTGGTGTCTCATGATTGAAGGAAACAGGGTGGATTTCTATAACAAAAAAAAAATTATTGTGCATGAATATATTAGTTTTCCTTATTAATTTCCAGACTAAACGTATCATTCAAATTGATCAGTTGTTTTATTATAGTCTTTGATGTTTTAGGTGCCCTGGTTTCTCTGCCTTGATGATCCACATCCATTTTCTGTTGTACCCTATTAAGTTGATTAGACGCTTCAATAATAGTGATGTGTCCAATCATCGCCTTTAATCATACTATGGAAAAAAAAAATTAGATTTTTTTTTATTAATAAAAATGAGAAAGAAACCTCTACACAGAAGCAAAACAATGAAAATAGAACAAATTATGATAAATAATGTTGAATTGATTAAAAAAAGCAAGAAAAATTATCTGCAAAAAATTCTATTCATAACCATACAACATATTTTACAACATTTACAGGAAATATAAGATTTTTCCCAAAGTTTAATAACAGGAATAAAAATAAATAAATAAAGAGAAGAACATTTTTAAGGAAAACATTTGCACAGTAATTCAATTGTGCAACAAATCAGTATAA
The DNA here is from genome assembly GCA_032876305.1 of Orestias chungarensis. NCBI lineage: Eukaryota > Metazoa > Chordata > Actinopteri > Cyprinodontiformes > Cyprinodontidae > Orestias > Orestias chungarensis. The sequence continues at coordinate 1,311,674 of JAVLVB010000646.1, forward strand.
AGGAGTTAATGATGGAAAAATGACAACAAATCATTTATAAATATTTATAACTTCTTTACCATTTTTTTTATTACTACAGATACTTACAAATAAGAAGTCTTTTTTGATATTTATTCCCCCTTTTTTCGTTTGCTTTACTCTTTTGCTGCTGTGCAGGTGGAAGCTCTCGAGGTTCTGTTGGGTCGGATCCACAGCCGAGTTTCGTCCACAGAGAAAAGAGGGAGTATCCCTTTGGTAAGTGCTACAAGCCGTTTCATTTTAATGTTGTCTTTTAAGTCCGTTAAAAAGGTTAGCTGAGTCATCACTCGACCTGCAAACATCCCTCTGTTCCTTGTTAATTAGACCCAAAATGATTCCCGCCACCAATTAACTGATAATAATCCTCAGTAATTATAGATCAAATAAAGATTAAAGCCTGATTTCAGGCCCTCAATCTTCCTTGTCGTCTGTGAAAATCAATCAGCATTGTAACTACAGCAGCAGTTTGAGCTAATGAGCAGGATCAAATTATTCAAATGAAAAACAATCAGCTCATCTTTCTCCCTTTAACTCCTTTTGATTTATAGATTCAATTTGTTCGAAGGGAAAAACGTCAGAAAGATGAATCAAAAGTAATCGGTTGAAATATTTGCATGGTAATGACAGAAAGGATAAAGAATGTTCCCTTTACGACATCGGGCTACATTAACGATTTAGTTTTGAAGGATTGAGCATGTTTTCGTCCTCCTCAGTGTCGGATGGGGGCCCGCTGTGCCATAAAGTTTGGCCCTCGCATCGGGAAGCTGTGCGACTGTGGTAGGAGCGCCAATTGCAACTCCTACCTGCTGAAGTGCATCTGAAGAACATCTCAGTCATGTGACCTTTCGCAGGGCTAAACATCCTCCAGCTTCATGACCTGGTTCCCCAATTGCTGTCCGTGTCCGGCATCGTTTATCATCCCCTGTGTGTTGCTGTTGGCCTTGTTTAGGCCGCTACTGCCTGCAGGACAAGCATGTGTTTCCTTCTCCTGACAGTGGCCTAACGCACGCAAATGCTTCACGTCTAATAAACTCACGTGTCAACATGTGAAGTTGCAGCCTTCTTTTTTCCCCCTCTTCATCCAGTAAAACCCCTTTTCTATAGGCTAAGCTTTTCATTTTAGGGTTTAGTCCAGATTTGAGTATAGAAAAAAAGTCTGCTATTTGCAAGGATTTCCACTTGTTAAATAGCTAATTTGAATTTAAATGTGTTTTTAGGACATTAAATTGGGCTGAAAAAGAGTTCGACCTCATCTGCAAACCTGCCCATTCATGCTGTAAACAAGTAGTAGTGCATACGTACTTATAATCATGGTGTAATCCCTTCACCCCCTTCTACCTCACACCTCACCACTGTTATTGTGTATTTCCTGCACCGCTGCTGCATTCTTCATATTGCAGCATCGGTCAACCCTCAAATCCATCACATCTCTTTCTCTGCCTGAAGCCAAATTGTAGTTTTCTGGTCCTCACCTTCATCCTTGCCGACTTTAGGAGCTCTAAACCCAGTAAGTAAAAATACTGAAATTAAATACCAGTAATGTTGTAATAAATCAAACAATAGTGAGCTGTTTTTCCAAAGAATGCTCAAAGCTGTGCTTTTTCTGTGGCTTTCTAGCCCATAAATTGGTTCAATTTTGGCAGCAGTTGTATCCTGCAAACAATGGCGGATCTGGGGGGGGGGCTGGGGTACTTGGGCTTCAGCCACAGATGTTTCCTTAAGAGCCCCGGACCTCACTCTTGATCTGATCTGAGTAAAATGTGCAGTACTGGCAGCGTACAGAGACAAGCAGCCTGTAGCCTCCAGTGCAGAAGAAGAAATGTTTCTCAGCTTCTAGGAGTCTAGCGCCTCCACAGCAAATTTTAAACAGATTCTGAACCGCGCCACATTAAGGAAGGTTAAAGAATCAAGAATTAGTTTATTTATATAGCGGCAATTTACAACAGATGTCGCCTCAAGTCACTTTACAAGAAAATCAATTAAAATCATAGAAACATCATAATAAATCAGTTTTAAATGTTTCCAATTTAAGGAACCCCAGCATATTCATGGAGTCATTGACTTTCAAAGCATTCAGTCCTCTGGAATTAAAGGTATAGGAGAGGATCTTCAGCTCGTTCTCATTTTCTCAACACTGCGCATGCGCCACTTCATCTCCAGTAACGCCCCCTGATATCGGGAGCGCGTACGTCCTCAGCACATGCATCTGTTTACATCTGCGGGACCACAGCCTCTGGCGCCGCGTCAGACTTATTACAGAATTGATTGATTTTACAGCAATTAATTAGCTACCAAAAGGTTATTCGTTTTGTACAAGAACTTTTGACAGTAATTCATGATTATCAGTGATAAATAATCACGCCATTGGGTAGTAATTCCACATAAAGGCGGCACAGCTAGCGTTTTCTGACGGACCCTGCGTAGCGAACACTTGTGTCAAATCAACACAAATCCTTCTAAATGAGCAGCTATAAGCACAGTACCTGTCTAGCAGAGAGGTAATGTGCTTATAGCAGGAATCTCAGAGACAAACTCATGTTTTGTTCGTCTCGTCTTTCTTTTTTGTCTCAGCGACTTCGAACACGGTTTTTCTCTTGCGAGCTTCCATTTTCGCTGCCGTACGGGGAGAACCTCTCTTCAATGGTGAATGATGCGTCTCCTGAACAACAATCTGCGCATGCACGAATTCAAACAAGAGCGGGTTGAACGGGTCGGGTGGGTGGGGACATTAGTGAAATACGTCCACGCGGAAATTTTATTTCCGCATTGACAGCCAGTTATTTTCCACCGCCGGTCGTTTTTGATTGGCTGTCATTTTCTATGGGACTTTTCATTGAAGTTTTTCTACTGAAAAGATCCTCTCCTACACCTTTAAAGCGCTGGGAGAGCGGGGCCTCTAAGTTAAAAGTAAAACAGCAAACTACCGCGGTGAAGTTAGTTTGAAGTTGGATATTTAAGCTCCGTAGGGTTACCGGTTTCTCCCTCCGGATTTCAGCTTCGTGTCTTTGGTTTCTCCCTCCTAGGAAACACGGTTGTTGATTTAGGGACCGTCAATAAAGTTCAGAACCAAGAAACAAGAATTAACAGCTTCATTGTTATGGCACACAATGATAAAACAACACTGTAGAATTATTCTACAGGATGAAACAGATGAGACACACTTGTTTTAGTTTAACCCATTTTCTATATTTTATTAAATATGTAATGTAAATGAATGGCATATATCTTCAGTAGCTCCCAGGTCATGTGACCCAATCACTCTAAATCAGTCTTAATGTTTCTAGATGGGATAAAAGAGGCACGCTTGTTTTTATCAGTTTATCCAGTTTTTTATTATTTATTCATTTTAACTGAAAAAATATAAGATTTTCTTCAATAGCATCAAACCGCTTCAAAAATCAAAATGTATCTTTTTTTAATGACTTTTGTAAAACAGTTGTTGTGATGTTTGATATTGTAATTCTAAAAACAGGTTAAATGTTAAATGCATTGTTTGCTGTACTTAGAAGTGTTTACACAGGCACTACACAGGTCTTACACAGTTATTACTATAGACTGTTCTGATAATACACACATTCACCATTATTTGTTATCTTGTTGTTTATTTATTTACAGTTGTAGATCTTATAGATCCCTATAATAAGCCATCCAGGCTGAATACTGTGCAGGAGTTTCTTAACAACTAGTCTCACACTTGTGCACATGTGAACTAAGTGCTCGGTCTTATTTATGTACACGTATGTGTGTTGGCAGCTCCGTGGTTGATCAGCTGTGTCAGTGTGTGAGTTTGAGGGCATCTAAGAGTCTGACTTCTTAATCCAGGATATCAGAAGCTTTTAAAAAAAGCAGAGATCTGCACCAGCTGCTGATAAACAGACTGATGTTCCAGGAGTGTGAAGCTTTGACTGGTTTTGAGAGGTTTGTCCCAGCTGCATGTTGAAAGAGAAGACCCCCCCCCCCCCACGTCATCTGCAGCAGCATCAGCCAGTGAACCACCACATTGTAAATGTGCAGGTCTAACTTTAGTATATTTTATTAGGAGTATAGATTTATACCTTCTCCATAGGAAACATGAAATGAGATAACTGATGTGTCTAATCTGAGATATACATTCTTAGATTTATTTGAATTGGTAATAGTAAATTGATGAGAATTAGATTGAATGGTGGGATTTGGTTTTTGGTTTTCTCAGCCAGATAACACAGATACATATGGGGCCGACCAGCCAGGGACAGCAGCAGGTAGACTAACAGATACTCTCCCTCGGGGCTAAGCCCCTGATCTCCTAAAATCCTAGATCCGCCCCTGCCTGCAAACATTTCAGATAAAAAAAAAGATACTTAAAAACTGATTAATTGATGGATTAACCAGAGTTAATGAGATCCATAATCAGACAACATGTAACCTGCAGATTATGTCCTGAAAACTAATGATACAAGCACAAAACACGTTGTGTTTGCGACTTTTCTATGTAACTGATTCTGTCATTTAGGCAAATAAAATGAATAATTCTCTCCTCTTAGTTTAGAATTCGGAAGCTTTTAGAAACATTAATTTAAAGTCTACTTTGAGCAATGATTAGTTTATTGATTTTGTTTATTTTTATTTCCGTACGTCGAATAAAACTAATCATTCAGATGTTCTTCAAAAAACATTTTAGGTTCAAAAACTAAAGTAAAACTGTCGGTCTTTAAAGAATACTTAAGCCTACAAACTCAGTCTCTTAATAAATATTTTGGGGATTATAACAGTGTAATTGTGTTTACAAAACTCCATTAATACTATTGCTACTAGTAATAATTAAACCATTATTGTAAGGACTTTAAAACTATCCTACCTGCAAGATTCATATCAAATATTTGAGGATCTTAACCCTTCAAAGGACAATATTTTTGCATTCTTCGAATGTTGCCAAGTACAAATTTGCATATCCTGCCCTTGTCTTATCCTTATTATATTGCATTTCATTTATTTTTGTAACTGAATTTGTGCGTCAACCATTAAGACGGCGAATGTAAGTCCTGGATAAGTCGACCGCCGTCACAGGGAAACACACAAACAATTGATGCGTTCGTTATACTGACATCAAAACTGTAATTTCTTAATGGCTTCTCAAATCAAAGGTTAGATTTGTCATTTTTCATTCAGAGATTATGCCATAGGAATAAAGGACGAACTTTATTTCGGCCCAATAGAGCAGAATCTGTTCCATCTTATGCTGCCTTCACATTTCAGCTTGTTAGAAGTTAATCCAGCCCAGTCGGCTTCTAAGTTGTCAGTTAGCGGTATCTAGGTCTGAATGTTCAACTACAAACTCAAAGTATGAAAGTGAACTTCTGAAGCAACATGTCGCCTGGGAAAATGTTGTTCTGATGTGTTCTTGTGCGGATTTGCTTTTTCTGCATCCGCTCGTGTTACGTCGGTTTGGCACTTATGTCACCGTCTCATGAAGAGTCGCCAGCAACTCTGAGCTTATGAAACAGATCTGTCATGCTGCTCTCAGGGACAGAAATGGTGCTCTGTGCTTTCATTACAAATGTGAGTGCAGCTGACACTGTGAGAATCCATTAAGGATGGATCTTATTTAGATTTAACTCAAGGCCTTTATTTTCATTTTCAGATCAAACCAGATGGCCTTTTCTGGACGGCCTGTGGATGGATGCATAAGTCAGACTGCAGGTTTTCCTTTCAGGTGAATCAACAACAGACCAAAAGATGGTGCTGTTTCTTTAAAAAAACGTTTGCTAAGGTCGGGTCTGTCTGCAGCCATGTGAACATTGGTTGATCATCTTCAGTGGAATCAGCGGAAATGAGGAGAAAACAACCTCCAGGAGTCTGTCTGGGCACCTCTCAGCTGGTGGTTCTCCAGTGAAGGCTACAACCATTAACTCTGACGTCTAAGATTCAGATCTGATCTGATCTCAGCATTCTGTGGTTTGTTTTAAGGGATCACATCAGTCACAAAACATTGATGGGCTTGATGTTTTTATTTATATTTTATTTTACATTTTCTCACTTTCAAATAACCTTTAAGCCCTATGTAATAATAAAGAGCACTTTATTATTTATTTAATCACATTGAAAGATCAAAAATTAAGAATTATAAAGATTTCAGAGTAAAATCAATAAATAAACACGATTAAGGAACCAAACCTGAAATGGTCATTTAATCAGGAGACAAATTTGATTCGTAGTGATTTTTTTATGTATTTCTAATATTTTTGCCTCTCAGAAAGGCTTTTGTAGCAAATATAAGTAGACTCAAAATTTTCCAATTCTTCTAAAACAAGACTAAGGCAGCTAAACGTCTCTAATTTAGTAATAGCTGGAATTAGTTTTTGAGCGGGGTTTTACAATTATAATTAAATATATTACTTCTAACCTGGTTTGGTTTTCTCATGAGGAAGAGACAGTCAAAAACTGAAATACTGGGTCAAGCATACTTTGTTAATCTGATGAACAGGTTGACCAAAGGGCATTATTTCCTATTGAATATTAAAAACCTTCCAGAAAGGTCATCTTATCCATCAATCCATCGATGATCAGAGATCAGGTCATAGAAGTAAAAAGTGCAGAAGAAAAACGTCGATCTAATCCAGAATGAAACAATAATTCTTCTACTGAGTTTTGGATCTGCTTTGGATGCTCCTTAGTTTGCAGAAAGGCAAACAGGAGGCATTTTGATAGAGGCATTCAAAAGACCATTTTAGAGTTTCAGAATAGAGGCGGTATTCCAAAAAGTTGTGGTAGTAATCCGAACCTCGAGACTAAAGCTAAAGGTAAGGATGGATGTTTATGTATGTAAATCCAGAGACTTGTTTGGAGATTTATCTACCAGCTCTTTATTCACACCTAGAGCTGAACAGCTAGCTTATTTCTGATGATAAAGCTCTGATCTATGGATAAAACAGAAAAAACTTAAACTCAACTTGTTAAAGTGAATATCTAAATTCTAGTTTCATTTAAAATAATAGGAATCTAAATGTTTTGTACTAAACCTTTGGCAGTTCTGGTTTTGGTCTCCATTAATGTTTATTGACCTGAGGATAAAATAATATCTCTGCTTATACAAAAATAAATGTGAGGATCTCTTCCTATTCACAAATAATTTTATTGAATCGCGCATAACCTATTTACTGTAAACTAACCTGAATTCTGGTAAGGTGTGTAATTTTTAACTAATTTAGGAAAATATAAGTAAAACGGCATTGACTTGAAAATTATTAAGTTATTTTGGAAATATACGTCCAACACTGTGCAGCACCCTTAGATTTGCAGCATCGCACACAAGACAATTGTTGTTGTTTTTTATTCATCCTATCTAATATTAAAAAATGTTCTGATAGACCAGAATTCAAAATATATATAATAAGTTTTGATGCTAAACTGATAAACATTCAATTTGCCAACAGGAGCTCAGTAGTGCTGATGACACTCAGATCTATGTGTCGCTGACAGCAGGAGAACATGGGCCTGTTGATTTATTGTGTCATTGTACTGAGCAGATCAGTCTGTAGATGCAAAACAATTTCCTCCAGTTAAACTCAGACAAAACTGAAATCTTTGTTTGTGGCCCACAGAAACAAAGAGAAAGTGTCATCAGTTACCTTCTGACGCTCTCTCTGGAACCTAAACATCAGGTCAAAAATCTTGGGGGTAATACTCGATTCTGACCTGAACTTCAACAGCCACATTAAATCAGTAACATCAGCAGCCTTTTACCATCTTAAAAACATTGCCAGCATCAGAGGAATAGTCTCTAAAGCAGACCTAGAAAGACTTATCCATGCTTTTATCTCTAGCAGGTTAGACTACTGTAACGGCCTGCTCACTGGGCTTTCTAAACGGGCCTTAAGACAGCTTCAGAACATCCAGAATGCTGCTGCTCGAGTTCTGACCAAAACCAGGAAATATGAGCACATTAGTCCAGTGCTCAAGTCTCTGCACTGGCTTCCTTTCACTCAAAGAATAGACTTTAAAACCGACTTGCTTGTGTACAAATCTCTTCATGGTTTAGCCCCAAAGTACATATCTGACATGTTAGAGCCATATGAACCAGCCAGGACTCTGAGAACCTCAGGTAGTGGCCACCTGGTGATGCCCAGAGTCAGGACCAAACAAGGGGAGGCTTCATTCCAGTTTTATGCTCCTAAAATCTGGAACAGTCTTCCTGAAGAGGTGAGACAGGTTTCAACTCTGCTGTTGTTAAATCCAGGCTGAAAACAGCCTTATTTAACTGTGCATATAGCAACTGAGAATATTATTACTATTATTATTATTATTTTTACTTTTATTTTATTTCTTTTAAATTTAAAGCTGATTTTATTGTTTCATTTTCTGATCCTTTTTCCTATGTAAAGCCCTTTGAATTGTCTTGTACACGAAAATGTGCTACACAAATAAATTTGCCTTGCCTTGCCTTGCCTAGTGAATCTTATTTTTTGCAAGCAACTCCAATTAGTTTCATGTTGTTAATATATCTGCAGAAAAGGTTATTGAAAAAGCAGAATGTGAGGTTTACCTCAAGATTCAAATAAAAGACCGACCCTGAATGTTAGTGATGTTGAAAACAGCTAAGATCTAAAAAGTGACACAACTCAAGAGTGAGTCAGTAACCCTAATCTGTGGCTCGGATGCTATAATGTTGACATTTTATACAAAACTGCAGAAATGTAGGCAGGAAACAGTCCTAAACAGGGCTAAGGTAACTATGACAACATCCATCCCATTAAAAGGCAAATGAAGTAACCAAAGCGTTTTCAAATAACTCCTCTTAAAGCTCTTTGTTGACACGTTTTTAATGTCAAAACAGTTGTGTGTATTTGGCTGAATAATGGCCGACGTGTCTCAGAACCAGTTTGTGTTTGGACCTTCTACCTGGTTCTGCTCTCATGCTGCCCCAGGACAGGAATGAGCGACAGGATGTTAACGCTGCTCGCTGCTGACCTTTGAGCCTGAAACCACGGCCCTGACTCGGACATTATTCCACTTTCACTGTCGAACTGAAACATGTTCCAGAAGAAGCAGGCTGACTAATGTGCTCATTACTTCAGCTGCTCTCGGGGATTAATTATTTAGGACCTCTAATTGGTTTTGGAGGCGTGTTGAACAGAGTCTTTTTCTGGTTTTATGTGTTGGAGTATAATGACTCTTGATGAATGAATGGACAATTTCAGACGCCTTTAAAATTACCTCGTTACAAATTCAGCATTCTGCTGCTGCTGCGTTATTTTTCTTTCAAAGAGGCTGATTACGGGTTAAGATCCAAATATAAAACCATGCCTGATTTATTAGAAATCTGAAGATGAAAATGATAAACATCTGTATCAGGTTTCTATTAGTCTAAAATGTCTTTAATGTAATTTATGTACAGCTCCACCACCATTGTCAAGTTTGCTGACGACACTGTCGTGGTGGGCCTGATCTCCAACAATGATGAGAAGGTCTACCTAGAGGAGATTAAACACCTAGAGGACTGGTGCCAGGACAACAATCTCCTCCTTAATATCAGCAAGATAAAGGAGCTGATAGTGGACTGCAGCATAAAGCAGGTGAGGAACTATCACCCCATTATGGTCAATGGCACCGCAGTGGAAAGAGTAGACAATTTCAGGTGCCTTGGAGTTCACATCTCTGAGAACCTGTCATGGTCTCATCACACCACTGCACACCACCTTAGACGCTTAAAGGACTTCAAACTACCATCCAAGGTGCTTCATAACTTTTACAACTGCACCATTGAATCGATCATAACGTGAAACATCACAACCTGGTTCAGAAACAGCACCAACCAGGATAGGCAAGCTCTACAAAGGGTGGTGCGTTCAGATGAGCGCATAATCCGGACTGAACTTCCTGACCTGCAGTCCATATACAGGAAACGGTGCTGGACAAGGGCCAGGAGGATAGTACAGGACTCCACTCATCCCAGTAACTTTTTCCCACAAGCTATTCGAGCCCTCAGCGAAAATAGCATTTTGGACTGATCTACAGCAACGTCCTATTTATATGTATATGTATGTGTATATATGTGGACATATGTATGTGTATATAATTATATGCGTGCACACTGTCATATGTATATGTATGTATGTGGTTTACATTATGACTTCTACAGCATATGTAGCATCATGTTGCACTATTTTGTCACTTTTCACACTGGTTCACTTTATATGCCATTTAAAATTATAGTGGTAATCCTACAATGTTTACTTTACTTTAACTAGTTCTTTTAAATACGTTGTTAATTTTTCTTATATTTCTATTTTAAATACATTATTTTGGATATTACATATTTTTAAACTATTTTTACCTATTTTGTATTTTAGTAAACTAGTGTGACAGAGCAGTCACAAAAAAGCATTTCACTTTAAGTTGTACTGTGTATGACCATGTATGTGACAAATAAACCTTGATTTGATTTGATTTGATTTGATTGTGATCACCAGAACGACCCCAAAGTTGAACCAGACAAAAACAGAGATTGTATAAAGATTTTCTGATGATAAATCTGTGGGATAACAGCCACCCACCAGCAGCAGGAACACTAACAACTTGGAATGGGCAGTTTAATGATTATAGGTAACCTCAAAAGCCTCTAACCATCCCAGGAACTGGGTAAAACTCTGAATTAAGAATTAAGAACAGAATTCAAGAATCAGCTCATTTATATAGCGGCAATTTGCAAAAGATGTCGTCTCAAAGGATTTTACAAGAAAATCAATTAAAATCAAAGATACATCAAAACAAATCAATTTGAAAAAGTTTCCAGTCTAAGGAACCCCAGCAGATTCATGGAGTCATTGACATGCAGCATTCACTCCTCTGGAACCAGCAGACAGAAACAATGGCTTGTGTTGTCGTTAACTTTACAGCAATCCCTCATACTGAGCATGCATGTAGCGACAGTGGAGAGGAAAAACTCCCCTTTAACAGGAAGAAACCTCCAGCAGAACCAGGCTCATTACAAACAGCCATCTGCCACGACTGACTGGAGGTTTGAACAGACAGAACACTAAAATAGATAGAATCCTCTCTTTCGATTCCTCAGCAGGGACTGGTCGCAGGTTGACGTCGTCACAGAATGTGAAGAGGAAGTGGAAGTTGTCTCTCTTCACAGTGACAGTAATAATTGGATCTTGAGTGGTCACAATACGAACCTCAGCTCTCGGTGGTCAGGTTAAACAACTTGAGCATACATTAGGGGATGAGTGTCCAACCAGTCGTTCGCGGTCTACTGATCAATCGAGGACTGATCCCAAGTTGACCGCGAGGTTATGACCTGTTATGACAGGAAGTCAGTGTTACCAATTTACTGACTTTGGCGCTATATTTAGCGAGTATTCAGAACCTCTAAAATAAACAAAAAAAAAACTACAAAACAAAAAAAGAAAAGAAAAAATATTATTCACATTTTCTTGGGCTAGTCACGCCCGCGTGGGCTTCTACCAGCAGCTGCGCCGGCTGGTCCGCGTGGACGTGTTCGGTGCGGCCGCTGCGCAGCTTTGCGCGCCTTCTGCGCCGCTACCTGTTCTACCTGCGCTGGAGAACTCGCAGCACACGGAGAACATCACGGAGAAGCTGTGGAACGCCGTGCTGGCCGGGGAGTGTGTGCGCATGCATCTATATGTAAATAGTTCTAGTATAGAAATAGTATAGTAGTCGTAGTAAATAGTAAAAGTGGTTCTTTATTTTAAAACTTGTTTTGCATTTTGCATTTTACATATTTTACAATAAATTGTTTGGTCATTTATTTTTGCACAATTGAGTTATTCTGTCATGTAATCTGATTTCAACGAGAAACGATTTCAATTAAATTATTATTTTAATCAGTGAATTATAAATAAAAGTTCTCAGACTACAAGCACAATCAACTATGTTTGCATGAAAGAAAAAATTATAATAATTATGTCTTTCTACAAAAGTTAAGCATTCATCTCAGGTCTTCAATCAAAACATACACAGCAACATACTTCCCTTTTTATAATAGGTATTTTTGCTTCTGTTAAGGTTTTTTTACGTTATGAAACACTGCAGACATTCTACCATGTTATGTAAGCAAATTTGGTCAGCAGCCTATATGCATTCAATGATGTGTTAGCAATCTCGTTTCCCTCCTAAATTTATAATTATGAATTCTCCTGCTGCCTAAAAATGCTTTGATAAAGTGAAAACTCAGTGAAGTAATCAGTTCCGTACAACAAGCTAGCCTCCTCCTCCCAGTGCCAGGTCTCCCACTAAGGTAGGCAGTGATTTCCTTCTTTCAAACAGAGATCTACCTGTTTTTTTATCTGGTTTCTTTTTCTGTTTGGCTCATATTAAGGTCAGTTATGGCTATTGCTCATCATGCAGATTGAGGTGTGTGCGTCTGTGTGTGTGTTTGATAGAGGGCCGGTTTGTGATTTGATGTCCAATGGTTGTATGGCAACAACAAAACGTGTTGTGAGAGTAGTTACTGCAGGCTGGAAACGATCTGTGGGGGTTTGGGATGTTGACACTGGACTGGTAGATCTCAGGGAGTTGGGTACTTGAAAAGTAGATCTTGGATAAAAAAGGTTGGGCACTCCTGCATTTGGGCAAACAGATCCAGGGATGAGGCTTAAATCGACAGTAAGGGAACTGAAACGGGGTGACAACCATGGAGGCAGTTTCAGGCAAACACAACCAATGGGCAAAGGCTAGAGGAGGGTAGACAGATGGCAGAAGTAGGGTCTTGTCCAGAGTAGCAGAAATCAGGCGAGAGAATCCAATCAGGGCAAGGCGAGGCGGGCGGGGTAACCAAAAAAACATAACCAGACATAATCATGCAGGCAGGCAAGCAAGGCAAGGACTGCTGGATCAAAAATCTGGCGCCGTATGACTGACCGGTAACCGCTTATGAAGACAAGAGACAAGGTGAACGTTCACATCCATGAGCATCGGCGGTGCAAACACAGAAAGGATGAAGGAATAATCAGCATTAGAGTTGAGGAGCATAGAAGTATGTAAACACCGGTGATCAGACAGTTCAGAATCGTCTAAACAAAAATTCAATGTGGTAGGAAAGAGGAACCTGGGATTTTGTCCTGTCCTAATTATTTACTAAAATACTCTACTTTTCAGCTTTTTTGATGGGAAAAAAGCCTAAAAAATAAAGGTGGTCCTCTTCATTATTCTGTTCAATGCGATGGTAGCACTGATCCCACTGCATGACGCAGCCAATGTTATAGTTGAGAGATTTGTTTCGGTCAAATGTCTATCCTTGTTGATGTCAAACTGGCTTTATTGTGGATTCCAAAACTGGTGCCACAGGAGTTTACAGCTTACTGCAGACTTGCAGTCATCGTAGTGGGTGTTACCCTGCAGCCTGACGATGCACCCCTGGTACAACTCACCAAAGAAATAATGGCTGACGTATACTATACTGAGTAGGACTGCAACACTTACTGAGAGCCATTAGCCATTTGATTCAGATGGAGAGAAAGATACATCTCAAAAAAAGACTTAGAAACCTCGACCTCAGAGTTGTGCTAATGAGCTCATTGTCTGACTCAGCAGCTAAAAGTTGAATGACTAGTGTTGGAGAACTTAGCTGCAGAAACCCTTTTGCTCTTGCATTCTGGTGAGTCCAACCAGTGACACATCTAAGTACTGCAGGACAGTTTCTTCTGTCAACCAGAATCCTTAACTAAACAAATTTAATTTCATCCGAGACTGACATTTTTTGGTCTTCAACACATCTGCGTCTAATAGTTTAGTGGTTAGCACCCGTCTGGAGAGCTAGACTAAGGAGATGATTCCTCCCTTTGATTGTAAAATGTTAGACCAGAGACACACATACAATTTACAGGAGACCAAACCTCAAGGCTTGATTTAATGACCCCTGTTCTAGACCAACGGCACACAAGACCACACCTAAGTTGATCCCAGACCTTAGTGAATGCTGATAAGAGAATTTATATGTGTTAAAGATGATGATAAATTTCCTGACTTCACAGAAACAATGACATGTCTGAGCAACCCGTGTAATTGTTTGAACCGCTGATTTTGGACTCAACAGTCTTAAAAGAATGGCTCCAAAATCCCCTGTTTGTATAACAGTTAAGATTCTTATTAATTTAAATTACATTTTTCTACTGGTGGTGGCCAATGCATGGCAGCTTCGCTTCTGTCAGACTGCGGCTAAAATGTACTAGCTTTCTGTCACCCTTGTGTGAGTTGGTGAATGACTAAATTTAGGGTGAAGTCCTGTGGATTTCATAAAGTTCCATAAAAGTACAGACCATTTACCGTTTCTTATAGTTCTTAGTACTTATTAGCCAGTGTTACAAAGGGTGTCAATCATTTTAAAGCTGCAAAGAGAAACCACCAGCTGTTCACACCAGGTTGTGATCGAAACTCTTTTTCTGTAAGTGCAAAAGTTAGCAGAGACATAAAGCAGCTGCAGATGTAACTGCAGCGGAAGTAGTTCAAGTATTGGAGCAAAACTAAAGAACTTTTCAACCTTCATAAAATGTTTTCATAACTTTCGTGATTAAATGTCGACTTACAGTTTGTGAAATGATCCATATCGCTTTAACCGGCATTAAGCAACTTTGAGTAGGGGGGCAGGAACACTGCCACGCAAAACAACTACAAATGTCCTGACAGCTTTACGGCATACGCCACTCCGTATTTTCGTTTTGTATCTTCAACATCATCATCATGACATTGCTTATCCTCTATTAGATTCATCACCTCATCCTTATTCATCCTTCAAACAGACACTGGAAACAGAAATGTACTTCAATCCAACGGCAGGCGACCGTGAGATTGGGATTGTACCACGCTATGCGTTGGTCCTCATGGGAAATGTAGTCTTCCTTCAGGTTTAACACTACCACTTTTGTACACAATGGGCCACCGAAATCCACCAAAACTGAAACTACTTTCAGGGAGGCTATGCATAATTGTCTTGCTACTCTCTATTTACTCACTGACTTTGTCGGTCTGTCTAATAACATCCCATAAAATGCACAAGTTAAATTTAATTTGCTGGGAGACTCGTAGAACATGGTGAGAACTGATATTTTTTAAAGTACAGTCACACAATAATCATGTGAATAATTTAAAAGGAACAACTAAAGGATAAGCGCTTCTGTCTCGGGCTGTTCTTTACATATTTCCTCCAGCCGCATTGACATTTCCAGTTCCCTTATCTGAGATGAATGAAAAGTCAGCTGCTCTTTAGGACCAGAAACCACCGTCAGACATACATTTTAGATGAGAATGAAGCCATAAGTGCAGCCCAGAGCTCAGGAAATAGGCCCATTTTTACAGCAAAGACGTTAGAGTCAGCATGTTTTACGAGTTTCCCAAACTGAGATTAAAGTTTGATGAGCCACATTGAAAAAGCACAACCTAAGTTCAGCTTGAATATAACCAGAGTTTTTTGCTCTGAGAGATTCTATAACTTTCCCCAGTGAGGAGGTGAAATTCTCTTTTCATCAGACGGGGGAAAAGCTGACTCTGGGATTCAGCTGCGACACATCTGACATTTCGATAATTATCCTCCACTCGTGGAAACACCTGCCGCTCATCATTGTGGACATAAAAGATTAGATAAACACTGTTCTCTGCTCTCTCCATCCTCATCTGTGAGCACGACTCATTATCACTGCAAACAAACCATTTTCATCCGAATGTCACAACAAGGAGGACATCAAATAGCACCAAACCGTCCGTCCATTAATGAGTGTGAGGGGATGCACTTTTTTTAGATGCATAGGAAGATATAAGGTAATTTTCCACTACAGGTTAGACACAGCAATTGGATAATTTCCTTCCTGATGACAATCTAAGCAATAAGTATCGTTTTGTTAGTTAATTTCTGAACCCTTACACCAGTAAAATCTATAAAATTATACCAATACTACTAATACAAATAATAGTAACATTTTAAAATCAAAACAATCACTCAGCTGTGTGTACAAAGGAGCCTGTTTTCTACAGAAATTTCAGAAAATCTCATTAAAGGTCCTTGTTGCTTTGAAATTCTGCTGTTGAACATGGCAGCATGTTGGAAAAGCTTCAATCATTCAACTGTTTCATTGACGACGGGCAAGATAACTAGCTAACAAGTTTGATGTCATGGATCCTCTGAGATAAGGGGGCGGATTCTTTGTAAAAGAAGAAAACACTACAAACAACCCGGATCTCTTCATCATGCTGTTATACAAAAATAGAGTGTCATCAGTCAGAGGCATGGATAGCAGGAGCTACAACAATATTGGATTAAGTGTTTTCGACATTTGGGAGAAGAAAAGAGTAGAAAACAAACTCAGACCATTAAGAGACAAACATCATCAGTACCCACACAAACTCAGTATCTGCGGTTACCCTTACCAGCCCCTCCGGATCATCTCAGCTTCATGAACGGTAAGACTTTTCATGCATCTGTCCTCAACTCCCTTCTAACCTTTCTTCCAGTGTGGATCCAGACTCGACCTGGTTTCCATCCCTGCTGCTGATAACCTCCGGAGTCTCAAACTGCTCAATAAACTAGTGACATTTGCAATCATGTCTGTCCGTAATTGAGCCTGCACTAAAGTCTAACCCACAATCATTATGTTTCGGTATGTTTAGGGTTGTTGTCCATTTCAAAGACCAGTTTAGAAGTTTTACATTCCTGGATGACTTATTGATGTTGTATTAAGGCCTCCATAACATTTTTGTGTGCAACAGTGTCTCCTGCAGCATAACATCAGTGTTGCCACCTCTCTACTGAACACTTTGGGTAGCATAATAAAGCCTTTAACCTTCCCCAATGTTCGAACTATGACATTGATGAAGCTAACTTTGATTTTAGTTTCACTAAGTTCAATCATTTGTTTCAATCTTGTGTTTCTATGTTGCTTTTGGCGCAATGAATTCTCCTTTTATTAGCAGCCTTTCAGACCAAGTTGGTGCAGGTCTTGTCGAGTATACTGACAAGTCTCTTACTAGATTTAGAGAATATCTGCTCATTTCAGGGAAAAACTAATCAGAAAAAAATCGCTTCAAAGGCCTCAGGGTATTTGTATTGTTCCCAAAACAGAGAAGGAGTTGACTTGTAGGTGAAGATGAACGTTCATTGAAGATAAGACGGATAACAGGTGGAATATGGATCTGGGTTGATGGCAGCAGAACACGGAGACACAAACACAAAGACTAGGGATAAAAAGAAAGCTCAATAACTGACTGTTACGGCTGCAGTGGGTCTCTGCCTTTTTCCTGGTAGGAGTCTGGAGATGGGCCTTCTGCAGGTGTCATGTTTTGCCCTGATTGGTGCTCTGCTGCTTTAAAAGCTGCCAGGCATGCAGCAGAGGGAGGCTTTTTCCCCTCTCCCTCTTTATTTTTGTTTGTATTTACTTATTTCTGGTTAGTTATGAGTTTTGCACAAACCTATTTTGGTTTCTCATTTCAGGTATTTTCCTTCTTTAGGTTTTGTTTCTTTAGTATAATTTAATCAATTTAATTTTCATGTAATCAGAAAAACTTTGTGTGGTCTCCTTTAATGTTAACCCACCAAACAACCGTGGTGGTCGTAACACTGACAAAAATAACTAAAAATATCTAAAAACAAAACAAAAAGGATCACACTGACCAATCTGAGGAGATTGAAGCCAGTTTTAGTTTTTTTTTCCTTACAGTAATGAATGTGAAATTACCATAATCCAATCCGGAATTAGCTAACAGGTAAATATATATATATATATATTTATATATAAATATATTAGGGAATTAAATATTGTTAGGACCAGCAACTGTGGAAACAGGGACAGACCAAAAGTGATTTAAGATAGTTAATTTGCGCAGATAGAGAAAATGATCTATTCCTGTGTTGATTTACAAAGTCCACTTGGGATGAATGAGGAAAAATACATTTCTCAAAAACTAAAAATATGCTCAGAGAGACGAATGAGTTGATACCTACAATAAAAATATCTGGGAACAATTATTGGAAGCAAACTGACCTTTGAGACAAACTGTTAAGCCTTGCATTGAAAACAGGACCTGCAGTGGTCTTCCTTCCATATTAACAAAACCTTGCTGAGTTTATAGTACCAAGCTTTTGATTAATAATTTTTCTTCTTAGAGTCCTGGTTCAGTAATTCACGTCTTAAAAACGCCAACTGCCTAAACCAGATAGTGAAAGGTTCAATAAGTTGAAGGGTACGAAACAACCAAACCCCGAATCCTTGTACTTTAGGCAGGTGCAGATGTCATCTACGTCCAGATTAAACCCCATGTCTCATCCTTGGTAAGACGGGTTCAGTTCCCTCCTACTCGGATGTAGATGTATAATCCGAGATGTAAAACTAAGCGCTCCTTAAAAAAGTTATCTACCTGTTTCCATCAGATTAATACTATAAAGATCAGGGGTCTTATTCCTAGTTCTCCAGAGCTACTGCTCTGAATTTATTTAGATGCATCCCTGCTTCAAAACAGCAGCATGAAATGAGTCAGCATGGCGTCAGGTTTGGCAAAAGCCCAGTAATCACCTTTTCATTTGTTCAGGGGTGTTGAAAAAACCTTCAGGACAGTAGCTCTCCATGATAAGGGTTGGAGACCCCTGCTATGGATCATGATGGAGGATGATGGTTGAGGAGCTTGGCAGTTATCAGTGGCATTGGAGGATCCAGAGGGTTGTAATAGGTTTGATGAGGTGAGAAGTGATTCAGGACACGGCATGGATCTGAACACCAGGTGAGGAAAGCCAGTAGCAAACATGTAGGAAACACAGGGGGCTTGATGGTAGCATTCAAGTGTTGAATATCAGGCAGCCGGCTCCTCTTATCCTCTATATAATGAGCCTGATGAAGTTCAGGTATGCACACAGCCGTTGGGCTTTAAGTCGACGCTCTCTAGTGGAATTACCCCTAAGGGAAATGTACTTATAAACTGTACTTTAAATCTGACTTTTTTTATTTGACTTTTTCTAAAAAGTTTGTTGAATCATCACCAGATGCTTTTTTTAATAATAATATTGATAATGAGTTTGAAATACTTTGAAAGGATTCTGGTTGCTTTGAATTCTTCCACTACTACTTTCCCTCTACTTTATTTATTTCACATTATTTTTTTTAGCCCTGTTCCTTCTTCTGTCTTCTTTGTTTTCATCCTTTAATCTTCTTTTTCGATTAACTGCTGGGTGAGTAACTGTTTGCAAATTTCTGTTTTCTCTGCAATCTTCTTCTTCGCGACCCCGAAGTCTCCGACCACTCAGCAGCTCAACTCGAGCCGCCGGCTTTAAAAGTTTCCCTTAAAAGGCATGAAATGAACACAGACCTGTAAATTAAAATCAGAGGAGGAAATACACGGCCCAAATGAGGTTTTATAACTTCATATTGTTTTTAGTTTTGGTGAAAATCTAGACTTTCGTATTCAAATGAGAAAAAGCAGAAACAAGTCTGCTTATGAGCAGTGACAAAAAATAGCAACTGCAGCGTACATCTGGCTTTGATCAATCCTAATTAAACAGCCCCGTCTCATGCTTTTCACAAGTCGACTTACTCACCCCCCTTAAACCTGCCTGGAGTTGAGTGGCATTCATCATCCGGTTTCTCAGGGCATTGTTCACATTGTAGCGCTCATCAGCATGGGATGTGGCCAAAGGACGTCCACCTCTACGCGTTTCTGTAACTCTTCCAGTCTCTCTGTATCTCTGTTAACCTGCTGATGACACTCAGTGACACTCTGAGCTCAGTGGCCACGTCCGTCTGAGAACGTCCTGTTTGAAGCATTGCAATGGCCAGGTACTGTTGATCCCTTGTTAGGTGTCGTCTTGGTCTCAAGATGTCTCAATGTGAACAGCCTGATGAGGACGACTGTTTTTAACACCAGCTGTAATTGAACATGGACATTTATTGGTCGATTCAACGATCAAACACCTGTTGGGACTTTTGTGGTTAAGCGCCTCGCTAGAGAACAGCAACATGTGCAAAAAGTACTGAAACATTTAACAGTTGGACAGGTGCATTCAAAAGCTTAGAGAAGGTCACATTAAGTTCACCTGTATAAGGGTTGAATGCATTTTCATCCTGAAATTCAACTTGACAGCCAAATATCCCTAACTTTTTGTGAGTAGGATATATATATATATATATATATATATATATATATATATATATATATATATATATATATATATACACA
>JAVLVB010000646.1:1331945-1351363 GCA_032876305.1 Orestias chungarensis
GCTTCTTGATCACTGTGAGTTGCCCTCAGGTACGCAGGGTGAGTGTTTCTGTGTTGCTGTGATGGAAAGGTGACGTGTCCAGAGTTTAAAAAAAACCAAAACATTTAGTGAGGACTTTATTGTTTACGTATAAATTAAAATAAACAATATTGTCTGTCATGGGACAGTTCTTACCTTTTCTGTTTGTATTCTCCTTCAATAGTTTATCCAGTGAATGTACTTTTACAACGAGACCGGATAACCGTCAACATCGCAGTCATTTTGTCCCATTGGGAATTTACTTCAGGGGAAATAAAAGCACTCCATAAAAGTCCTGCAAGTTAACAGGGACATTTTTATAAAGATTAAATGAGCTTCCTGCTAGTAAAGGTTGACTTGGACGTAGGAATATTATTGTAAAATCTAAATGATTACTATTATTTGTTTGTTTTTACTGCCGGTGTGGAGTCAGAATTGCATGATATCTAATTTAAAATGCTACATTCCCTTGACAGCTTTTCAAATAGCTTCATTTAAAGTATTACAGTTGTTGTTTTTCCTGAGAAGTTCCCTGGACACAGCCTGCGGGTTCCTCTCATCCAGATTACCTCCCATGTCACTTCCAGTTGCCAGTTATGGCTCTGAAAAGCCCAAAATATTTCTGCGACTATTGATGTCTTTTTCTCCTTTGACTGGCATCCGATGACTTCGTTTCGGCGGACAATCTCAGAAACTGCAGATTGGAATTGATTTTATTCCCAGTTGAGTCACTACATGCGGTTTAGACAAGAAGATTTCAGGATGTATTGGTTTGTTTTCTAACACGATATAGATTGCACTGATTAACCTTCAGCAATCACTCATGTGAGAAACTGATTTTTTTTTCCTCCACTGAATTATTTATCATGCATATAAATATTAGTTCTGTTTATCATTAAAGCGTAGCTTCAATGTTGGATCCATCTACTGCTTGCTGTTGGTAAGATTGTGCGTCAGTGATCAACATGTTTATCAGTGGATTCTCACAGAAGCACAATATTTTAGCTGTGTTGATTTCTTTTCAGTGAATTGCGTGAATGATTAAACGAATCTCCCGCTCATTAAATTCCGCACTCTGCAAGCAACTTCAGCATCCTTGTCAGGAAAACTGGCAGCAACCCAGTAGAACCTGTTCATTAGAGTTTGATTTGAAACACAGAGCAGAAAAAGTCGAGGACGGATGTTAAACCGTCCTTGGACAGGTGATTAATAAATCATATTTCGGGAGTTTCTTTTTCAGCTCAAATGATTTTTCTGTTGCACAACAGCGGCAGATCACAACGAATGATCTTGAAGCACTTCACAAAATAAAGTTGTCGAAGGAAACCGATAGGTTGCTTGAAATCGTGGCTTTAGATCAATTCCCCATTCTGAGAGAGGCCGGAAAAATGTTGAAACAGATAACACTCCCTTGTGTTTTGATCTTTCGATCACATGTCCAGTTCATTCCTCAGTTTGTCCTTATATTCGTCTCTTTGTGCATTTGGATTTATTTCTTTATTTGTTTTTTTTGTTTTGTTCAGCTCAGTTTGTGTTCGTTGGTCATCCTCCCCTCAGTTCCTTCTACAACGGCTGTTCCACATCTCCTCTAATTATTTTATTTTCATTTATTTTTATTTGCCTAATCTTAATTGAATCAGGTAAGCAGGTTGAAAACACATTCTCTTTGACAACATTAACCTGGCCAAGACATAACAGAATATAATACAGGAAAACATTCTCACTACACATCGCACATAGAAGTAACCCCTCAAACTTGATTTTATAATTACAGAAATGCTACTAACATGCTGTGTTCCTGTAATAAATAAATAAATAAATAAATAAAACTTGATTTTATCATGTGCTATGAAACTTGATAAAAGTTGAAATTTAAATGAAAGCAAAAACCAAGAATCAAGAATCGGTTTATTTATAAAGTGGCAATTTAAAACAAATGTCGTCTCAAGGCAAAATCGATTCAAATTAAAAGATGCATCATTACAAATAAATTTGAAAAAGTTTCCAATCTAAGGAACCCCAACAGATTGCATCGAGTCATTGACTTGCAGCATTCACTCCTCTGGAATCAGCAGGCAGAAACAATGGCTTGTGTTGTTGTTGACTTTACAGCAATACCTCATACTGCAGAACCTGGATCAGTACAAGCAGCCATCTGGCATGACCGACTGCAGGTTTGAAAAGACAGAAAACTAAAATAGATGCAGAGGATTTGTTAGAGCGTACAATATGAATGTTGATTACAAATGCTGATGATTAAGCGAAAGTGAGGAGGAGCTTTGTCTTTGATAGTTTTACACATGAATTTGTATGAATGTATTAATCCGCATGAGTGGAGGCCGGATCACGACAGAATATAGAGGGTAATGATATGTGATGCATGCAGGCGCAAATTTACGGGAGGCAACTTTGACAGCAAAGGCCTGTAAACCAAACATGCTGCAGTCACCACAAGCAGAAGCAAAACCCATAAACCACAAAATAATTTTACAAGAAAAAGAAAAGAGCAGTAAGTATAAACCCTGCAAACGTTCTCCAAGATTAAGACAAGTTCGGACTGTTAGGGGAATTTGATCAACAAATGGTATGAAACCAGTCCTTCATTTTTTTATGAGCATAGCTTTTGTTGTGTTGGAGTTTTTGCCATATTTCCAATGATTGCAATAATAATAATATGTTTGGAACGTTTTCTGTCAAGAAATGGAATGGTTCTTCTGCGAAATCATTGCTGAGGAGTCTGGCTGCAGCCATTTAGTGCCTGGTCATTACCCTAGAATGGTACTTCCTGGCCACTCAGTGTCTCTCCAGAGTCGTATGCTTTGTGCAAACTGCCTTACCTGTTTGTCTCCTCGTGTCCCTGGTAATCCTCTCGTTTTCCAACAGGACTCACGACCCAACTACAGCAGAAAAACCTCAAGAAATCGAAACCCAGACTGCAGCCGTCCCTTGTGCTCCACCAATGCCTCGGTGACTGCCTGCGTTACCTGTCTGCGCCGGTGTCCATCTCAGCAGCCTCAACCATACGCGAAACGCCGCCAACCTGCAATCAACAAACAAGACAGCTGCAGCAACAACAACAACACTGTGGTTGTGTAATTTGACTTTTGCATTATTATCGTGTTTGCAGTGCATTTTAGGTAACCGATAACAAAACTAATACGTAGAGATGGCTTAATAGAATTTGCACAGCATGCATGAGTGCAAATTCTGGAGTGCCTCTCCTTGGACTGCCACCTTATCTTGGTGGAGGGGTTTGTGTGTCCCAATGACCCTAGGAGCTATGTTTTCTGGGGCTTCATCCCCCTGGTAGGGTCACCCATGACAAACAGGTCCTTAGAGGAGGAACCAGACAAAGAGCAGTCCAAAAACCCCTGTGGAGGCAAAGATCAATGGAGCCCAGTTTCCCTGGCCCGGACGTAGGTCACAGGGGGCGCCCTCTGGAGCCAGGCCTGGAGTGGGGGCACGGCGGTGAGCGCTTGGTGGCCGGGCCTTTGCTCATGGGGCCCGGTCGGGCTCAGCCCGAAAGGATGACATGGACCCCCTTCCAGCAGACTCACCCTCTGCACGAGGGGCCGTAGGGGTCGGATGCTGTGGGAGTTGGGCGGCGGCTGGGGACTGGGACCTTGGCGGTCCGATCCTCGGCTTCAGAAACCAGCCCTAGGGACATGGAACCCCACTTCTTGAGGAAGGATCCTGAGCTTTTCTCGCGGTTGAGCGGTTCCGACAAGATACAGTCGGACTCACCTCTACGCACAGCCTGGGTTCAGGAACAAGTATTCTCGAGAAGGGTTGGACCCTCTTCCACTCTGGAGTTGCTCACTGTGAGAGGCGCCGAGCAGGATTGGGCATACTCGTTGCACCTCGGCTCTGTGCCTGTACGTTGTGGTTTACCCGTGTGGGGGGACGGGTCCTGACTGCTGTTTGTGCTTATACACCTAACAGTAGTTTGTGCTTATGCACCTAACAGTACTGTAGTTCAGAGTACCCACCCTTTTTGGTGACACTGGATGGGGTGTTAGACAATGCCCCTACAGGGGATTCTCTTGTTCTGCTGGGGGACTTCAACGCTCACTTGGGCTGTGACAGTGTGACCTGGAGGGGCGTGATTGGGAGGAACGGCCCCCCTGAATGGTCGTATGTTATTGGACTTCTATGCTCATCGTTGATTGTCCACCTCGAAGGGGGAGGTGGGGGACATTGAGTCTGAACGGGCTCTTGAGGGGGTCCGGTTTGGTGGACTCAGGGTTGCATCTCTGCTTTTTGCAGATGATGTGGTTCTGTTGGCTTCATTGGGCCAGGATCTCCACCACTCACTGGAGCGATTCGCAACTGAGTGTGAAGCGGTCTGGATACAAATTAGCACCTTTAAATCTGAGACAATGGTCCTCAGCCGGAAAAGGGTGGAGTGCCCTCTTCGGGTTGGGAATGAGGTCCAGCGCCAGGTGGAGGAGTTTAAGTATCTCGGGGTCTTGTTCACGAGTGAGGGAAGGATGGAGAGGGAGGTCGACTGGCGGATTGGTGCGGTTTCTCCAGTAATGCGAACGCTCCACCATTCCATCGTGGTGAAGAGGGAGCTGAGCCAAAAGGCAAAGCTCTCGATTTACTGGTCGATCTCCGTTCCCACCCTCACATATGGTCATGAGCTGTGGGTCATGACCGAAAGAACAAGATCGTGGATACAAGCGACAGAAATGAGTTTCCTCAGCAGGTTGGCCGGGCTCTCCCTTAGAGATAGGGTGAGAAGGTCAGTCATCCGGGAGGGGCTCAAAGTAGAGCCGCTGCTCCTACGCATCGAGAGGAGCCAGCTGCGGTGGCTCGGGCACTTGGTCAGGATGCCCCCTGGACGCTTCCCTGGTGAGGTATTCCGGGCATGTCCCACCGTAAAGAGACCCCGGGATAGACCCAGGATGCGCTGGAGGAACTATATATCCCGGCTCTCCTGGGAGCACCTCGGGATCCTCCCGGAGGAGCTGCTGGACGAGGCCGGGGAGAGGGAAGTCTGGGTTTCCCTGCTCGGGCTGCTGCCCCCGCCACCCGACTCCGGATAAGCAGTAGAAAATGGATAGATGGATGAAGAGTGCAGACCAGAAAAGATGAGAAGGGCCCAGAATCCTTATGTGGACAACACCTCGCCATGCAGCTCCAATCAATGTGTAAGTGACTTTTTTTATTTTTTATTTTTAAACTATTCAGGGGACAAACTTCTGTGCTGTCCTTGAAACGACAAAAGATTTCCTGCAAGAAACGCTTGTTAAAAGCTTCCACTGACGCCTGAAGATGAGCGCTGTTCGAGACTCAAGCTTCTTAAGCTGCAACCTCACATTTGCTTTAAATGTTAACAGCCACTTATTAGGAAAGTGAAGCATTC
Source organism: Orestias chungarensis (assembly GCA_032876305.1). NCBI lineage: Eukaryota > Metazoa > Chordata > Actinopteri > Cyprinodontiformes > Cyprinodontidae > Orestias > Orestias chungarensis. The sequence continues at coordinate 1,337,332 of JAVLVB010000646.1, forward strand.
CCACTGTGTAAAAAACAGCCTAAAAGTACTTGTGCTTTTCCCACAGTAGGTTTATTGCACACATGACAGCGGGGCAGGTTTACTTTTGTTTTATATCTTTTATTTCTGGACACAAGCGTTATGCAGATTCCTCTATTTGCAGGGGGAAAAAATGTCACCACACAGTTTTTGCACACTGCAATTACACAAGAGCGAACAGTGTGAATCACTTAAGGACAAATGTACGGCGTGTAGGCAGACGGAAGCAAGAAAAAAAGGTCCCAAACCCACAACCCTTAATTACCTCACAATGACGCACAGGGCTGACAGAGCGAAATTCAGCTTTTGAATATTATTTACCCATCCAGCAAACTCTGCCTTTGTCCCCCCTGGCCTCAAATGGAATGGGTGGAGTTCAGTTCTCGTCCCCCAAAATAGTTGCATTGTACATCAAGTCTAATTTTTTTCACCTCCTCAATGTTCCTGAAAGCTGAAATATTAATCGTAGTGAAGGAGGATAAAAGTTGCTGCATCATCCCTTAAAACAGGCTTGAAATATCCGGCAGAGCGTCACAAGTCCCCATCGCGCCTGGCAGCTTTTTAAAGACTTATAGGTCTTGTCAAATAATCCGACTTTAATCACAGGGTGTGGAAAGAAATATTTATATCGCAGGATGCCTCGAAGCAGGAAGCCTTCTGCAGATGTTTTCTCCTGCACCGGGGTCAGGAGGAGAACAATGAAAGCTGGCAAAACTGGCCGGGCGGGGCCCATTTTAATTGCAATTTAAAATTGTATACTAGGATGACCTGCGCTTCTTGTTCTGGTGGATTAAAATGCATTAGTTAGACTCAAACAGGAACCTGCGCTTTGGTTTGATAGGCACGAGCGCAACAGGAACGAGAAAGCTCCCTCCTGCTGAGTTAAAACACCTCATCATACCTGGATTCACTGCTGATGGACGAGTAAGAGCCTGAAAATAAACGCACAGACACATGCTAATAGCTGACTAACTCAATCATCCTCTATTTATGCTTAATTGAGCTCCTGATATGTCAGATTTTGGATTTTGCTCTTCGGTTCATTTTCTAAAGCAGGATTGTTGGGGATTATTCCGAAGCAGTCAGCGTTTTACATAAAACAACACAGACCACAATTCACGTATGTTACAAAGGTAAAGAGTTAGAAAGGAACAGAGGTGTGGACTCCAGTCACATGACTTGGACTCGAGTCAGACTCGAGGTGGTTTTGAAGTGACAACCAATCAAATTGCAGGGTTAACGACGAAGACCAACTGTCAAACAGAGAGTCACCTGGACTAGAGGCAAAGTTTTATAATTGTTTAGTTTTTAGTTTGTGGCAATAGTTGGTTAGCTGCCTCTTGTTTACAGACGCTTGTGCCGAGCTCGCTGCCGATACACTAGGCTAGCCTCTCGAGTGATGTATTTTTATTTTGCCGTAGGTCAATGATCATTACTGATTTGTCAAGTTCAACCCTTTTAATTGCAAGAGGCATTTAAAAATAACAAATTTCCATCTCACTCATGATGTCACAGAAGTTACCAAAAATGCCGCTAAGCATCATGGGAAACAAAAGGAAGCAGGAAGTAATAACAAGAAATCAAAAACCATTTCACATTGAAACATAGATTGTTGCTTCTTTTGCTGCTGGTCTAATTAATAATACATTCAGTAATATTCTTATAAGAATATTTATATAACTATGATATTATTATCAGCGTAGAACCCTTACATAAAAAGCACAACCCTGTTCATTGTTGAGTTTATGTATTTCTTGTGCCTCCCCAGACAGGACAGAAGCTGCCGTGGAAGTAATTATAGTAAGAAAAGATGCAATACAAATACAACCTCAGCACTTTTAAGTAATTGATTACATTTAAATTTGTTTTTGATCTAAAAAACAAACATTATCTGTATAAATATAACGTGTTGTGGAAAGGACTTGAAACTCAAACGTTAGGACTTGGGACTCGACTCGGGACTCGAGAGCAAAGACTTGAGACTTACTTGTGACTTCCAAAATAATGACTTGTTCCCACCTCTGGAAAGGAATATACATTCGTACAATAAAGCAGTTTGCACTCTTTACATTTTATTATTTTTGTAATGATCTGAAAGATTAAGTAAATTAATCAGAATATACAGTTTTACATGAGAAAAGTTCAAAGTATTTCATGCTAAGAGCGCTGGCACAGCAGTCATGAAACAAATAAATACACCATGAAATGATTAAATATGTTACATTTTGTTACTTAAATAGCATATTTCAGAATTTCACGATGTTTAATTATTCATCAATGTATTTGATGACATGATTAATTAATGGTCGATCTACAGATACGTATTTAATGATAAGTTTATTTATTTAATTACATATTTATTTCATGATTTATTTATTTAATTTTGACCCCCTTCCCCCTCCACAGCAGGCAGGCTCAGACCAAAAATCTCTTGAAGAGGTTTGACCATTTTAAATAGCCAAATTGAATCAAAACACTGAGTTTGGCACCAATAATATCCCACCGATTCGCTCTAAGATGACACAAACTCCATCTCTCTTGCATCATGATGAATGTGAATGCAATTAATGTAATTATATGAGCTAAAGTAACTCAAACGTTATTCGCAGCCACATTAGTTAAAATTCAAGCCGCAAAGTTTTAATGAAACTAATGATTTACTGGGATGCAAACACTCCAAAATGTAAAACAAATCCATTTCCGCAACTATGTTCCCTAGATATGCTGGAGTTTGATAACATCCAAGTCTACCTTTACAGACTTGTAAGATGTGGCCTATAACAGACTCCAGTGGGAACTGTTGTCGAATTTGCCTGGATTATTTACAGCTCCTAACTTTCCCAAACATAGTTTGACTTCTGTTAAATGTTTAAAACCGCTGTGTTTTGAAGTAGAGACAAACACACAAACGGATGGATTAATAATTAAGGAAAAGATTAATGGATGAAGGTTTTTATTCATGCATATATCCTAAGATGTTTGGACAGATGATATTTTTCTATAACATATTATCTTGTTTCTTAGGTAGAAGCACCAAACTTTAACTTTAGAGTACTTTAGAGTACTGTGGACGCTGATTCTAATTTCTATCAGCTCCGGGTCCTTTCAGACACTGGTGAGGAGACGATATAACTTTTAAACACAAAAGTTCATTAAAATATTTGCAAATGGAGAACGCACACAGCACGACGTCTGAGCGAGTTCTGAGCAGCCCAGCTCAGAGACCTTCTTTCATTCACAGCTCATCACGTGACCTTGTAGGGTGCAGATATCAAATGAGAACGTACAGCTTCAAATATTGTCTTTGTTCCGGTTCTGCAGGGAGGAGGGGGGTGCAAATACTTTTGTAACAGGATTTATTGTAGTTCTGCTGATACTGTGAGTCAAGGCCGTGTGAAAGCAAGTTTTTTTATTGAGCTCCCGCACCTGCATCTGTGGACCTTGAGTCCGCAGAGAATGTTTCACAATGTTCTCAGTTTGCAGTAAGTATTTCAAAACACATCATGTGGCCAAAACATCTTGTATAAGCATCAAAGTAAAAGTATTCAAACCCTAAGAAAAAGTAGTCGCTCCCATCTTTTTATTTTATTTCACAGTACCCTGCTAACATGTTTATTGTGAAGTTCAGGGACGGCACAGTTCTCTGGTGAGATAAAACAACAACTTTTCCTGCTGGAGCAGGCAATCAAAAATACTAATCACCCATATGAAAGTTTCTCCAAACCATCAGAAGACGGTTGGCCTTAACACAGAGAAATGAAAGAGCTGTTCGTCCAACCGCCAGTTGCACAATTTTCTTTTATATTCTCAAAGACATCAATAATCAACCGGCACAAAATCCTGGTGTAATTCGAGGACAAAGCCGTAATGCATGTCTGCGGATGGTGGTTACACTGATGAGTCACTCAGTCGTTAAATTAGTTTTGACGGCTGCCAGTGAAGTTTGTATTCTAGCGACATGACACCGGCGCTGTAATGATGCTCATTAATCATGGTCTTATTCCTACACAAACGACTCTTGGGACTCGATATGCTGCAATTAGTGATGAGTCACCACGTTAACAGTCGACCTCCAGTTTTGGGACGGCACAAATGTGTAAGTGAAAGGGTCGGTTGGATTTATGCGTGACAGCTGCGACTTGATGCTCCCATGTCACTTCATCGCTCCTCTTCATTTTCCGATCCTCCTCATACATCCGTTGGAGAGGTTCTCTGCACAACTTGGCACAAGTCGAATAGGTGTGAAAAAAAAATCCCGGAGGCCATACTTGAATGATTAAAAAAACGAAGTACGTTTTAATTTTCCTCCTTTCTTTGCCAGTCTCATTATATAAAGCCCGTAATTTACACAAGACAAACTTCTCCAACAAACACAATGGATTATACTCTTTGTTTCAACCACAACACAAACACTTCATTTTAAATAATAAGACAAAAAATTCAAATGAACAATTTCATAATTTCTCTCATTTTATGTTAAAGTCTGCCCCTTTCTTGGTGTATTTTTCTAAACAGCCACGACAACCAGGTAATTTTTCTTTCAGAGATCTTTACAAAATGACCTTTTCAATACATGAGGTCAAAAACAAAGATGTTTTTTTTTCTCATGCTGGAGAATGTTTATGGCACCAGAGATCAAAAAGGCAAGAGGATTTTGATTGTCCTGCAGCATTCACACTCAGAGTGATCCAACGTTTTATAGGATTTAAGACGCATTAAAAATAGCAGAAGTCATATTAGATATAAACAAATAAAAACATAACTTTCTTTTATGGGAAACTCCATTAAACAAGTATGATTTCAGTCCTTGTTCAATAGAGTTTGCTCAAGAGCAGAGGAGAATAGTATATAAATGCTGCCTCACTAAACACAATTAAACCTGATCAAAACCACAGAGCAACTGCTAAACAATCAACACATTTTTCTTTGGGTTGTTAAAATTTAACACAAATGCATGAAACCTCAAATGTTTTTGGGCCAAAAACTTGTTTTTTGTGCACTAAACTGAATCAAAGTCCAATTAGTGCAATGCTTCAGTGCATTCATAGTTTGGACGCACCAAAGCAGAGACTGTACGGAACTATGGCAGAGACCGAGCTAGAAGGGAGGTAGCACTGGACCCCCCAGAGGCCACCCCAGATGATTGACATGTCACTACTCCTCACTACCGTCGATAGGAGCCAACTGCATTTTGAAATCGGTGACGCATTATTACAGCTAAGTCCCTCCAGTCCAGTTGATGGCGCTATTTACAGCAAAGAATTGTAAACCACCTTACTCAGACAAAAGGAGTATAGGCATAGACATTATAAACAACTTTATGACATTTGAACTTTTATGCTTAGCTTAGTTTAGCTTAGCATAGTTTAGCATAGCAGGCAGACTGGTTGGTGAACTGAACTCTGCTGCTCCAAAAAACCCATAATATATGGAGTGCTCAGTGTTGATTAACTGAGAGAGCATAAGGTAAACTTTTCTGCTTAAAACATCTAAAAACTTTTTACGACTAATTCAAAATAGCATTAAAAACGCTGTTGGTTTATCCCTGGTGGTGCAATGCATTGTGGGATATGACGTTGGCCCAAGTCCGCAGAAGCAACGATCCCCAATAAAATGGGTGAAATGAGGACATGTCTCGGTTCCTATGGTGTAATTGTTTGATGCTCACTTAGGATTGGAATCCTAAATCAGCCACTGACAATGGGTTTTTTAAAAGCACGCAAATACGCACTTACAGAATTGCAATTGAATATTTGAGAAACAAACTTATTGTCATTGCCTATGGAGTCCCTGAAATAAACCTGGCCACCCTCTGGCCACCCTCACGCCAAGAATAAAAGCCGCCACTGAACTATGGTCAGGTGGAAGTGGAGAAGCAAAATTATGACTCATCGGTATAGATATCTTAAAACTGTCATGGTCAATGTTTTTGTTCTGTTAGTTTGCTGTAGTTGTCTTGCTTACTTTGTTATGATTAAGTTGTTTTCTTTAGGTTATTTTCTATTTGGTTGAGTCTTTGTTTTGTTATTCTTTTCTGTGTTCTTCAGTTCCTCCTGCTCTCTGTCCCTCTTTTCTCCTCTCATCACTTACACCTGCTTGTAATTATCTAGTCCTCTTCTCCACTGCTCCACCTTCTTCTCCTCAGTATTTAAGCCTGGTTCACTCATGTAGGTTACCTTACCTCGCCTTGTTCCCCTGCTCTCCTTCCTCGCTCCAGTCCTCCTCGCTTCTCAGTAAGTTCCCCCTTCTGCAAGTCTGGTTCACTGTGCTGGTCTCTCTTCCCATGCGTGTAATCTATGCTTGTCCATTAGTTTATTTCATCCGTTGTTTGTTTCTTCGTTGCCCTTAGTTTTTCTCGTGACCCTCTCAGTTGTTTATGTTTTGGTTTGTTCGTTGTTTTTATTTCAGTCTAGTTCCAGTCCCGAGTTTATCCTTGGTTTGTTGGTCCACCTCTGTGCCGCATTAATCAGTCTCTATTCATGTTCTGTTCTATATTCATCCATACAATAAATCCTTATTTCTTTGGTAATCCACCTCTGCTCGAGTCATCATCCATCCCATGACAAAAACATACTGTAAGAAATCCAAAATATAAATTGAGAGCAACATTTAGATCGTGTTTTTATTGATTTAGGCAACTTTCACACAGTTGGCCAGCTTTTTTGAACCCAAACGCGACACATTTCCAGCTTTTTAGTCTGAATTACTCAATTCTGATCTTTTCATCCACAAAGACAGTCAGATTTGTACCAGTTTACATGTGTCACTAAGTAGAATATATATCCAAACGTTTTCAAAGCGTCTGCAGGCTGAACAGTCATGTCACATTTTTTCGACTTTTCTTTTTACATCATTGATGTGAGACATACGTCATTATTGCGCACCAGAAGCCAGAGGTGGTTCATCTGTCTGAAGCAAGCGGTGCCGAGTTTAGCTTTTGTTTTTCTGAGCTTCCTTCATCTTTTTCTTATCTTGTGACGAAACAATCGACTTCCATCGCTCAATAACTGTGTCCCAGAACAGTGCCATGAAAATATTACTTACACGTTGAGCTGTTGGGTAATCTCTACATTCTTCTTCTGCACTTTCATAAACCGATGATACAGAGTTCTGATGGTTGTTGCATTTATTTAGTACCAATAACAGCCATAAAAAAAATCGTATTTCAGCAATAAAGCAGAATTGATAATTAACACCCATTGTGTGAACGTATCCAGGTATTTACCAGACAACTCAAAAGTTTCATGATAAATTGTTTCTCTTTTTTCTCAGAAACATTTGCTTTTGAACGTTGATGCACCCAGTTTAGGCTTTTTAAAAGAGATTTGATTGCTGTAAAAGGAGCCAAATCAGTTTCATGTCCAATGTGGGTGAATCGTGGATGTAAGTGACACACACATTTAATTTCCCTTTGGGGATAAATAAAGTATTTTTGATCGGATTGATTTGATTTGAAACAGACTGACAGACACAAACAGCTTGATTGGATGCCTTGTGCCGCTCGCTGTTTGAGATACTGGTGGCCTAGAGCCTCTTAGACTCTGTCTACTACGGTTAATAAATTCACCAATCTTAGACACGCTGTGCAGCATGTCGGCAGAAGAAGTAGCTTTAAATAATAATTAATTTTGTTAACTGAAGGTAGGGTTGTATTTAATTGGAAATAATGTGAATCTTGGTAATGATTTTTGTGTCATTAGGCAAATTGTCACGTAGTGTGGGTAGGATTTCCAGGATAAGGTCAGTCTTTGGTCTTTGTTTTGTCTTTTCAGGTTGGAGTGGGAGGGTAATCTATGTGACGGGGAACAGACGAGTGATGATCCAGGAAGGTGATCTCTACACTGACGCTGGGTTAAGAGGCAGAGTACTGGAATCGAGTTTCTGTCAGTGGAGGTTAAAGGTCGGGATTGAGGAAGAAAAAAGGTTTACCACTAATGTAAGCAAAGCGATTTGCAGTCAGTCTCAGGGAGCCGACTCTTTTAACTCCTCCAGATGAGCCTTAATGAGCGGTCACACAAAGGAAAGGAGAAGGAGTAAAAACAACCTGTCCACAACGCTGTGATAATGACACCAAGCATTTACAAGTAAAGGTAAATATAACCTAAAAGTGTGGTGGAGAAATTGCAAAAGCAGCTTAGATTACTGTAGCCCTACTACAAGCCTGTTTTAAAGATTCATAAGGTATCCACTCCCAGCAAGCATTCATAGCCTAAACACTTTAAAGATTTTAAATAGTATTGTCAAGAGTTATGCTGCTATAGGCTTAGACTGCTGGAGGAAAATCTAACTACTTCTCTCTCTCTCCATAGTAACCACACCTGGTCTGGCGTTCTTTTAGCTGAGCCAGCTTCTTGGAGGAGAACATGGGCTGAGAGGATTCCAGTGACGCTCTACAACTGCTGCTATAAACTCTTTTTTTTTTGTATCCTCTGTATCTATTTTAGTTTTCTGTCTCTTCAAACCCCCAGTCGGTCGTGGCAGATGGCTGCTTGTACTGCGCCAGGTTCTGCTGGAGGATTCTTCCTGTTAAAGGGGAGTTTTTCCTCTCAACTGTCGCTACATGCATGCTCAGTGTGAGGGATTGCTGTAAAGTCAAAGACAACACAAGCCATTGTTTTGGTCTGCTGATACTGGAGGAGTGAATGCTGCAAGTCAATGACTCTGCTGGGGTGCCTTAGATTGGAAACTTTTTAAACCTTTTTTTAATTTTGTTATGATGTAACTATGATTTCAATCAATTTTCTCGTAGAATGCCTTAAGATGACATCTGTTGTAAATTGAAACCACACAAAACTGATTCCTGATTTTTGAAGAAAAACACCAGAGCTTACAATGTAGACTAGCATTGAAAGCAAGCTATAGGTTTCCTCAACATCTTAGCAGTGCCAAAGTTTAATAGCCTGTGTCCTGTCGCTTTGATGTAATAATTCATGCTAAAGGGGCCTAAATACATACTGAGTGAATATTCTGTGCAGTCGATCGACAAACCTTTCAGTATGCATTATTCAACATTTTTTTGATTTGTTTGTTTGCAATATTAACATTTTCAAAGGAACATAAGTTTGTATTTGTTCATTTGCTGCAACTGATCACTCTCCCTGTAATCCATCTACCAAATATATTAAAGGAGTCCTACCTTTAGAATTTAAATTCCACAATAAATAAAATTTTTGTTGATTGTGTAATTTATTAAACTTTACATTTTTTTACTGTAGACATCAATGCACTGCTCAAAGCACTCAACATGACACAAGTAGAGTTTAGATATTTGTCCTGAGGAAGAAACAAACACACAAAAAAGTCTCAGAGTAAAGCAGCAAACAGTGTTAGACGGACCACGACTGCTGGGGCTAAGGGAACGCCCCCATGTTGCTATTAGTGCCAATCCCATGCCAACCCTGCACTTGTCCATTAGCAGTCCCCTTTGGTCCTCCAAATTGAGGTTTGGAGGTTACAGCAGGTTTTTATGGCCTCCGTGACTTTGTCGATATAAGGTATAACAACATTTTTGTCGCATTCATAGATTTTGACACCTGGCCCGGCCCCTTCAACACACACAAAAAGTCAAGATTTTGGAACCTTGAATCCCCCATGCCTTATGACAAAAAATACACTAACTTTCAACCAATATATCAAAAGTTGTAGAGACCTAAAAGGGCCAAAACGGGTTAAAAAATCCAATGTAACCTCTCTATTTTATAAGCGCCTATAATAATTGGTCAAATAAACATAACCAAACAAATAACTAGTTAAAGCTTCCACAGTTAGAGTTCACCTTTATTAAGGACGTTGGAGCATGGTTGTAGCCCGCACTGGACAAGCACGCTCAACTTGTAAATTATTTGGTAATAAACAATAAAAAATAACCCAGCACATTAATTATTCTTCGATTACATATTGTGTAAAGATTTGGTTACAATACTACTTGTAACAACAGTAATAATTATAATATGAAATGCAAACAACCACTTAGTAAAATTGGATACTGTTAAATTGATTGCCAATCCACGTGGCATTCAACATCACCTAACTTTCCTGTTTCACACAACAGGATATCCTTACTGTTTTTTTTATTTATTACAATTTCAATATCCAGCATATGCAATCAAATTAAAGAGTAAAACACGGATACAGAACATATATAAATCTACTGTCTTACCAGGAACATTTGTAAATTCAACGGGTTACATGTAGCTGGAATTCCCACATCAAGGTGGACCAAAATTGACCACAGATTCATTCAGTTCTCGCCCCTCAATCACGGAAAACAAAACCATATTTTTTTTCCTTCATAGAGTGTGCAACGATTGATGCGTTCACAATCTTGAGGGAAAAAAAATACTTAATGAACAATGATACATTCAATGAAAATGGGGGAAGAAAATGACAAAAACAACAAAACAACTTGGTTACACAAAGATTGCAGAATTCCTGTTTGTTTAAGAGCAGGAGTGCCCATCCAGTTTTCTGAAAGCCCAAACACAATGAAATTCCTGGCGCCGCTAGTGGGTCAGGCATCAATACCCCAATTTAATTTTAAAAAAGCTGCACCTCGGCTGCTCAGACCTACTTAGGTGTATGTCGGAGATAAAGCCTAAATATTATTGCTCATTTGGTCTGTTCTGATTTTCTGGGTCTTATTGACTTATTTTTGCGCTGATCTTAATTGTTTTTAACAACTACAGTGATTTCTATGCATTGAATTCATTCACATTTGCAGGTTTTATTTTGTGTTGATAAATAACGTTGTTTTGTGGTTTTCTCAACAACAACAAAAAGATAAATTAGCTATTTTATTCTAATAAACAATGATGTAATCAATATCATTTGTTAATGAAAATGTATGATAATTATTATTATTAATACTGAAAAAAAACCGAGGTTATTTCCAGGTTTTAAAAATTCCAAATGTAAATTTTGTTTATTAAAACTAGGATTGGGCTTTCTCTTTAAGGCTCCTCCTGTTTTTATTTATACCTGCCCTGATCTTTGCAGCCAAACTGTAACAAGGCAACGGCTGCATGTTGACACAAGCTGTCGTCTGCTTGTTGTTTCTCTAGTTGTGTCCTTTATCCTGTGCTTAAGTTATCCCAGCATTAAATCCGGCATTGATTGCTGGATTTGGAGCTTACAGAGATAGAGGAGCAGGAAGCTTTGATTGTGCCTGAAGCTGCATGACTCACACCTCCCTCCCTACACCAGCTTTAATGACTCAGACGCCAATTTAACGTTTCATTCAGGACAACCGGGCTATTTCATTCATAAACATGACTTCATTAGTTTTTTGTGTGATACATCGCTTAAAGTCAAAGGCACAGTTCTGTAGAAGATGCTTACCCGTTCTTGTCGCTTCTCCGCGCCGCCGAGGTCATTAGATGATTTGACTCAACTTTCTACAGATTGCATTCCTTACAATAAATGTGAAAAAAAGGAAATGTTGACTTCCTGAACACTTCAAATAAATAAAAATACAGTCTGGTTTCAAGAAAATAAACTATTTTTTACACATTGGAATCCATGTCAGAATACAATGCACCCCTCTGGTCTAATAGAGTTTTAGGAAAAAAAGTCCACCCTCAATGTTCCTGTATAATTCTGGAACTGTTTTAATTGAATGTTGTTCGTAATGTTTAATGCTCTTCCAGGATACTGCAGGTACCTTATAATTTGTAAACTGTGTTGTAGTTCAATGTTCAAACCTCCTCTGTTAGTCGATTTGGATAAAAGCGTCTGAAAATGCATGAATGTAAATGCAGCTGTAAAGAAACAGAGCACTTCTCTTGCAAAGGCTTATGTCACAGCTCTGCCGCTTCGGTCATCAATGGATTGTCGTCTTACAGTGCCTACACCACACTTAAGACAATCCAGACTGTTTTCTTGTGTTGTTCCACGATGTCGGAATGACCCACCAAGCGCCACAAGACCAGCAGGGTCCCTGTCCAAGGAACCCTTGAAGACTGAACTCTTTAAAAAGCATCCCCTATCCTCTATTAATCTCTCTATACTTCCCTCTATCTCTTCACTGTCACCACTGACTCTGACTTTGTATTTTATTCTAGATAGCTTATAGTCACATTGATAATAAGTGTAATATTGTGTCTACTTTGTAAGGCGCTTTGGATAAAAGCGTCTGCTAAATGCATAAACAAGCATTTAATTATTAAACTTCATCAATGTTGGCATCTTAATAACGGCAGTAGTTTGGTATGTTGGGCACAAAAAGGTTTGATGTCCTGAGTTTGGACAACCCCAAAACTTCAGCCAACACAACATTTGAAGAAAATGAAAACAATTCAAAAGGAACGAATATAAAACACTCCACAAAGAAGGATGTGAGGGTCAGAGACGAGAGGCATAAGTCAGTAGGCAGAAACGGGTTAATGCAGTGGAATGCTGATGGATAGCCCAATTGGAAAGTCACCACACTTTCCCCACTGGGGAAGGCCTGGGCAAGGATATTCACCTCATACACCAACAGCATCAAGTGTGGGTCCTTAAACAAGACCCTTCGCGTTACTACCTACAAGACAACCAGACCATAATCAACACAGAAATGCCAAAACGGAAAGTCATCAGCAATCACATGATTGAGGGTTTACAAACTCTAAAACAAAGAAAATGTCAGGTTTTGCGATGACTAAACCAGAGGTGGAATTACGAGACACAAAGTGATTTATTTAAAGATGTATAATGAACAGAACATAAACCAGAACAAAGATAATACGGAACCGAAACTGGATTATGCGGGACAAGTACAGGAACGTAAACAGACGGATGATGAAAGCGGAGGATGGAAACTATGGAACGTGAAAGGACAATAAAATAAACATAAAAGAACAAGCGGAATAAAAACAGGAGGGGAAAAATAAAGATAATAAACCAGCTAATAAACAATTAATGATACGAGGTACCGGTGAACTAATGAACAATAAGAGACGTTAGGGAACCAGGAGAACGAAGAAGCAAAACAACGAAGAAATAAACTAAAGAGACAAACAACAAAAAGGGGCGCAAGGAGAACCTGAGGCTATAAAGAAACAAAACCATAAAGGAATAACTAAGACAGGATTAGAGGAGAAAGATGATGAGAGAACCAGCACAGAGAACCAAGCAAGCCAGAGGAGAAGGGCTTACTGGGAGACGGTGAGGAACTGGCAGCAGATGGAGCAGAGAGAACGGTAAGGTAAACAGATCAAGGAATCAAGGAATCAAGGAATCTTTATTTGTCATCACATCAAATGTGGTACATGAGGTGGGACGAAAATTCTAATCCCCCGGTCCAGTTTACACCCTGATAGCAATTTTAAATAATGTAATAAAATATAAGAGTATAATAACTATGCGAGAAATAGGATTTGAGCTACACAAAATCTACAATATGGACCCAGAATAACACAATATGGGACTTCGGACATAGCAGCATTGAGGATCGGAATGCAAATATATAATACATTATAAATTATAAAGAACTGTACGAGAAATGTGATTTGACTCCACAGAATATACAATATTGATCCAGAATCTACAATATAGTACTTCGGACATAGCAGCAATCAAAGTTCGGAGTGCAAGTGAAATATTAATTGACATTTTAAAGGGACATTTTAAAGTGAACATTAAAGTGAACAGTGCCGGTTAAATGAGAAAGAGTTTTCAGTTCTGGTTGTCGTTGCGTGTGTTTGAGAGTCTCACAGCTTCAGGAATGAAGCTGTTTCTCAGTCTGGTTGTTTTACACTTGATGTTCCGCAGCCTCCTGCCTGAGGGGAGCGGGACAAAAAGTGAGTGTGCTGGGTGTGTGGGGTCCTTCATGATGCCGGAGGCCCTCTTCCTGCATCTGGATGTGTAAATGTCTGTGGTGCTGGGGAGGCTGACTCCAACAGTCCTCTGTGCAGCCTTCACCACCCTCTGCAGAGCTTTCCTGTCTGCAGCAGAGCAGCTTCCATGCCACACGTTGATGCTGGAGCACAAGACGCTCTCCACCACACATCTGTAGAAGGAATTGAGAACTGAGCTC
>JAVLVB010000646.1:1351463-1374469 GCA_032876305.1 Orestias chungarensis
AGGCAGGGAGGGGTCTTTGGGGCATTGTGCAGTTTTAGGTTTGTAGTCTGTCATGCACTTGATGCCCTTCCACATGCTCTGTGGATCCTGGGAGGAAAAGTGTCCCTGGATTTTCTGAGCATATGCAGCTTTTGCCCTCTTAACTCCTGCAGTCAGCTTTCTTCTTGCCCTCCTGAGCTCTTGTGAGTCACCAGACCTAAACGCAGCATCCCTGGCTTTCAGCAGAGAACGTGCCTCTGCATTCAGCCAGGGTTTCTGTTTCGTGTGGCAAGTCACAGTCTTGGTGGTGGTGACATCCTCCACACACTTGCTGATGATCCAGCGGTGAGTGAATGAGTGTATGAGGCTTAAATACAGAGGAGCAGGAGGTGGAGCAGTGGAGAAGATGATTAGATAATTACAAACAGATGTGAGTGATAATGATGAGGGGAAAACACAGAGAGGAGAGGGACAGAGCCGGGGGAACTAGAGAACACAGAAAAGAACAAAAAACAAATACTAAACAAAACTAGAAAATAACCTAAAGAAAAAAATAACTAATAATATAAATAATGATAATAATAATCAAACAAGACTACTATAACAAACCGGACGAAATCAAAACACAGACCATGACAAAAAACAAAGAAAGCCCCCTGACAATCAATCCAACAGGTTTGTCAGTTTTTCAGCAACAGACCAGTCAGCTAGCTGTCACAGTTGCCCCGAAGTGAAATGCCCCATACCCTGTTAAACTCTTGGTGAATAAGGTGTAGGCAGACAGATTCAGGGGCAAGGCAGAAGTTGTGTGGCACAAATAAGGATGATGTCCAAATAACTAAAGCATATGAAGTATCCAATCAAGCAGTCAGGAAAAAAGAAACCCTGGACTCACTCCTGGCTTTCAATAATCTGGTGATGTCTGCCTGTTAGAGAGCTGTATAAGAAGCTCGGTGAACAGGTGGAATGAATGAGGCTGATAGGGATCTAACATTAATTCAGATTTGGGCTTTAACAATAATTTTCCATTGGTTTCCTTCAAAATACCATATGAACCTATTGTATGACCCCGGTAGTCTTTGTTTAATGTTTGTTGACAAGGCAAAAAGGTCTCAGGTAACGGGAGTTTCAATAACTCTGCAGTTGTTGCTTTGTTGGTTGGAGGTTAGCGCTACAAGAGTTGCAATTCTACGCTGGCGTAACGATCTTGCCAGCAAGAATGAAGAATCAGTTTATTTATATGGCTTCGATCTACGACAGATGTTGTCTCAAGGCACTTTACAAGAAAATCAATTCAAATAATAGATACACCATGACTGTCTGTCAGGGTAGAGGAGGTTCCTCGTAGTATTTCCTTGTAATATTTCCTCGTAGTATTTCCTCATAGTATTTCCTCGTTGTATTTCCTCGTTGTATTTCCTCGTAGCTTCTGTTGATGTTTTCAGTTTCCTCCTCGTTGCTCATTCACTCTGTGCTCCTCCTAGATCAAACCCAACATCTATCCGCACTCTACAGCTTCCAGAACCACGGCTCAATTCCTCACTCTGTTGAAATAACGGTAACAAAAGCAGATTGGACGAAGAAAGTAGCAGAGAGAGAGAAGTGGTCAGATTGTCCTCCAGCAGTCTAAACCTATAGCGGCATAACTATAGAAATGTCTTAAATAACCCTGTAGAGTGAGAGATGAAGAAGGTAGAGCAAAGGAGAACCGTCTGTCAAGATTGAGTTCTTCCGCTAACCGGATTAGGCTGTCTTTTCTACCTCTTCCTAACTATAAAGTTTATCAAAAATGAATGTTTTTAAGCCTAGATTTGAAACTAGATAGGGTTTCTGCATCACGGACTACAGCTGGAAGCTGGTTCCATAGGAGAGGAGCCTGATAACTAAAAGATCTGCCTCCCATTCTGCTTCGAGAGATTCTAGGAACCACCAGTAAACCTGCAGACTGAGAGCAAAGTGCTCTGTTAGGGACATAGAAGAATAATCAGATCTCTGATATACGATGGAGCTTGATTAGTGAGGGCTTTATATGTCAAAAGAAGAATCTTAAAATCTATTCTAGTAATAGTTTGACAGGGAGTCAATGAAAGGAAGCTAAAATAGGGGAGATATGATCTCTCTTTTTAAGTTTTATCAGAACTCTTGCTGCAGCATTTTGGACCAACTGAAGGCTTTTAACTGCATTTTGGTTCCTGCTAATAAAGAGTTACAAGAGTCCAGCCTTGAATTAACAAATGCATGGACTAGTTTTTCAGCATATGTCCTAGAAAGAATATTTCTAATTTTTGCTATATTCCTATGGTGAAAAAAGAAATCTTACTGACCTGTCTCATATGGGACTTAAAATACATATCCTGATCAAACATTACACCAAGGTTCTTTACATTGTTACCAGAGGCCAATTTTATCCTATCCAGGTTAAGGGGTGGACTAAGCAGTTTCTTTTTTAAAGGTTCTGGTGCAAAGATAAGAACTTCTGTCTTTTCACAGTTCAAGAGCAGAAAGTTTAAAGTCATCCACATTTTTATTTTATCTAGACATGCCTGTAATCTACCAAACTGACTGAATTCATCAGGATTTATAGATTAATACAGTTGTGTATCATCAGCATAACAGTGGAAATTAACACCATGCTGTCTGATGATTTTACCAATAGGGAGCATTTATATAATAAATAGAATTGGGCCAAGTACAGAACCCTGTAGTACTCCACAAGTAACCTTACAATGCAGAGAAGATTTGTCATTTAGATGAATAAACTGGGATCTATCAGACAAATATGAATTAAACCAGCCTAGTGCTGTTCCGTTGATCCCCACAGTGTGTTCGAGCCTTTCAATGAGGATATTGTGATTGACTGTGTCAAAAGCAGCACTGAGATCTGACAGAACTAGAATAGACACGTAACCATTGTCTGAGGCCATGAGAATATCATTTGTGACTTTATGGACAACTGTCTCAGTGTTATGATGAGCTCTGAAACCTGACTGAAATTTCTCAAATAGTTCATTATTTCTATGACAGAAAACTCAGGACAGGTGGATCCACAAGAGGCTCTCAGGAGGATGATGACAGATCAATCCTCCATAATTCAGTCCCACGACGCCATTCTCCATTCCTTTTCTGAGCAACAAGCCGCTGCTAACCACACCCCTGATCAAATTACTAATTTGCTTCAGAACCTGTCACCCCGTACCGTCGATTCAGTCCCTCCACCTTACGAGGGCGCTGCAGCATGTCGTCCACCATCTCCGCCACCTCCGCCTCGTCAACTTCCGGTTCCGGTTTCCCGCAGAGTTCCACTTCCTATTCCGGAGAGGTATTCATGGGAGGTTGGCGACTGCGAGGGGTTTATTCTACAGTGTTCGTTGGTTTTTACTTATTCACCGCAGTCTTTTCCCAGTAATGATGCCAAGATAGCGTTTATGATCGGTCAGATGTCCGGTACAGCGCTGAAATGGGCAGAGTCACGTTTTCACAGATTTCCTGAGTTCGGTTTGTCTTTTTTTGAGTTTCAGGACGAACTAAAAGAGGTTTTTGGTCAGGAGAATTATCCTGTTTCCTTGGGCCGAAGATTACAAAAACTAAAACAGGGTTCTAAGAAGGTTTCCGAGTTTGCTATTGAGTTCAGAACATTGGCTGCTCGCCTTAACTGGGACTTAAGTTCTTCAGTTTCTTCGAGCATTAAATGAGACTATACAGTACGAATTAGCCGTTTTTGATGAGCCACGCTCTCTTGAGGGGCTTATATCCCTAGCTGCCCTTATAGAGGGCCGTCTGAGGGAGAGAGATCGGTTGAGGGTACGCCATCGAGCATCTGTCGGGTTGGTCTCCGCTGCTTGTTCGCCTCCCCTGATTGCCTTCTCTGCATCTAAAACAGCCACAACGCCTTCATCAACGTCAACCCCGGAACAGGAGCCCATGCAGGTCTGACGACCCAGGCTCACCCCGAAGGAACGGCAGAGGAGAATGCAGTCTAAGGAGGGCACTTCATCGCTAAGTGCCCCTCCCTCAGGAAGGAAAAGCTCCCCGAGAGGGTCCGTCTGTGAACGCGAGGCCACAGATTGGCCAGATCAACACATCCAGCAAGCCTCGTCTTCTCCTTCCTGCCACAATCACACACAATTCACGAAAGTATCAACTCTCTGCTCTCATTGATTCAGGTTGTGAGAAGTCTCTCATCGCTCAATCACTCGTTGAACAGCTTCAGATCCCCATCTTTCCTCTCGATAACCCCCTTCGTGTCTCAGCTCTTGACGGTCACTCTCTGCCTCAGGTCATCCATGTTACTCGTCCCCTGAAATTCAGCATAACCGGTAACCACACTGAACATCGATCCTGTTTTGTTTTTTCCTCCTCCCAACCCAACATCATCCTTGGTTTTGACTGGCTCCAGACTCACAATACCTCCATAAACTGGTCAGACTGCTCCATAACCTCCTGGTCAAATGATTGTCTCTCCTCCTGTCTCCAGGCTGCCGTTCCTCCTAGCCCGCCCCAGGAAGAGGTCTCCATCGATTCCCAGGACCTCAGCAACATCCAGGAGGATTACCTCGACCTCAAGCAGGTTTTCAACAAGAGCAAGGCTTGCTCGTTACCACTCCATCGACCATACGACTGTGCCATAGATCTTCTGCCCGGAGCCCCTCTACCATCCAGCCGATTGTTTAACATCTGTCTTAAGGAACGCAAATCGATGGAGACCTACATCAATGAGTCCCTCGCCGCTGGCATCATTAGGTCTTCTTCGTCTCCCCTGGGTGCGGGCTTCTTCTTCGTCTCCATGAAGGATGGTTCGCTCCGACCTTGCATCAACGACAGGGGGTTAAACAACATCACCATTAACAACAAATACCCTCTGCCACTCATCACCGCCGCTTTCGAGTCTCTTCATCAAGCCACAGTGTTCGCAAAATTGGATCTCCGCAATGCTTACCACTTCGTCCGCATACCCCAGGGAGATGAGTGGAGGACAGCTTTCAAGACTCCTATTGGACACTTCGAGTACCTGGTCATGCCGTTCGGCCTCTGCAATGCCCCATCTGTTGTTCAATCACTGATTAATGACGTTCTCCGCAATTTTCTGAACATTTTTTGTTTACCTCAATGAGATTTAAATTTTCTCTCAAAACCTTACAGAACACAAGAAGCATGTCCATCGAGTCCTTCAACGCCTCCTCCAGAGCTGTCAAAGACGAAAAATGCAAATTCCACAAACCATCCATAGCTTTCCTAGGTTACATTTTCGAGGGCGGGCAGATTTGAGCTGATCCCACCAAAGTTCTCGCTGTCACAGATTGGCCCACACCAGACACCAGACATCAGTTACAACGGTTCCTAGGTTTTGCTAATTTTTATAGACGTTTCATTAGGGATTACAGTCAAACCGCAGCACCACTCACCGCACTATCCTCCACCAAGCAAACCTTCACCTGGACTCTCGAAGCCAACCAAGCATTCCTCAGACTCAAGGCCCTGTTTGCTCAAGCACCTGTCCTTGTCCAACCAGACCCCGTACGTCAATTCAGTCTGGAGATCGACGCCTCTGATCTGGGAGGTGGAGCTGTCCTCTCCCAAAGGTCAGAAGAGGACTGCAAGCTCCATCCATGCGCCTTTTTCTCCAGTCGTCTCTCTCCGGCCGAACGCAATTACGATGTAGGGGACCGTGAATTGTTGGCCATTAAGTTGGCCCTTGAAGAGTGGCGTCAATGGCTGGAGGGTGCTAACCATCCTGTGCGGGTCTGGACAGATCACCGTAACCTAGAGTATATCAAGTCTGCCAAACGTCTTAACCCCCAACAGTCTCGATGGTCTTTGTTTTTCTCCCGTTTTAACCTCTCAATCTCTTACAGACCCGGATCCAAGAACATCAAACCTGACGCCCTCTCCAGACAATTTTCCCCTGACCAACCCGCCTCAGAACTTGACTCCATCATTCCTTCCGACTGTGTGGTTGGTTCGGTAACCTGGGAGATCGATAGCATCGTCCAGAACGCCCTCCGCCACAAAACCGATCCACGAACTCCACCACAAACAACCTTGTATGTCCCCTCCTCAGTCCGTTCACGTGTTCTCCAGTGGTTTCCCAACTCTCGCTTGTTTTGTCACCCCGGTTCCAGTCGGACCATTGCTCAGATCTCTCGTCGTTTCTGATGGCCCAGTCTACATAAAGATGTTCTCGAGTTTGTTCAAGCTTGCCCCACCTTTTCCCACAATAAGTCCAGCAATAAGCCACCATCTGGTCTGCTCCAACCCCTCGAGATCCCTCACCGACCCTGGTCCCATATCGCCAACGACTTCGTTACCGGCTTACCACCGTCACAAGGTATGACCACCATCTTCACCATCATCGATAGAATCTCCAAAGCCTGCCACCTTGTTTCCCTCCATAGACTGCCCTCTGCTTTCCAGAAAGCCCGTCTCCTGGTTAAGCATATGTTCCGCCTACACGGCATCCCAGTAAACATCCTGTCTGACCGTGGTCCCCAGTTTGTTTCCCAGGTTTGGAAACACTTCTGTGCAGCACTGGGAGCCAAGCCTAGTCTGACCTCCGGTTACCATCCTCAGACTAAGGGTCAGACAGAACGGCTAAACCAGGAGGTCGAGGCTGCTCTCCGTTGTCTCACAACCACCAACCAGGCCAACTGGAACCAACATCTCCCATGGATCGAATATGCTCACAACTCCCATGTCTCTGCTGCTACTGGTTACTCCCCCTTCGAGATCTCCCTGGGTTATCGACCACCACTGTTCCCCGCTGATGAGAGGGATATCTCCGTCACCTCCGTCCACCACCACCTTCGCCGAGCCCGCAAAATCTGGAGAGATACAGTTTCTACTCTCCAGCGAACCGCTGACACCAACAAAAGGTATGCTGACCAGAGGCGCATTCCTGCTCCCACCTATGTTCCCGGTCAGCGAGTCTGGTTATCGGCCCGAGATATCCCCCTCAAGTCAGTGTCCAAAAAGCTCTCCCCGCGTTTCATCGGCCCTTACCCCATTGAGTCCGTCATCAGTCCTTCCACAGTCTGTCTTCGTTTCCCAGCCAGCCTCAGAGTTCATCCCACCTTCCATGTGTCCCTAATAAAGCCCGTTCAGACCAGTACATTGTGCCCTCCATCCGACACCCCTCCACCCAGCCGTATCATTGATGGGCACCCGCCCTACGACATCCGGAGGATCGTGGCTTCCCGTCGACGTGGTAGGGGTTTCCAATATCTTGTCGATTGGGAGGGTTACGGTCCCGAGGAGCATACCTGGTTGCCCCGCTCTTTCATCCTCAATCCTAGTCTCATTAGAGATTTCGAGGCTTCCTCTGCGTCATCTGGACCATCGGGTGGCGGCACTTGAGGGGGGGTACTGTTATATTGAGACTTTCTAGCACCTTCATTGGTTATCCATGAGGGGACGCCAGAGCTGCATCCGGCTGGATCTACTCCTCACCTGAGCTCCTCTCCAGGTGATCTGCATTTGGGCTGATTGGGCTGAGCTGTTTATAAGGAGCAGGGATCCAGCTTCTAGTCGCCTGAGTGTTTGTTACTTCTGGTTCACCTCACTTGTGCTCACTTCAGCTCCGTTCAAGATCTCCTGGATTTCATACCTCTCTGGTTCCTGTTCTCTATGCTCGGTCCGATCTGCCCGCTCCAGCCATTCACCATCTGCCGCACGCCCCTCTGGATAACAACCACTTGGACTCAGCTGGAAAGTCTCTCCACTCACCCCTCCCTGGCGTCAACGTTAATCAACAACAGTAAGCTCCTTCTCTAATCATCTCTGCACTGGTTCAACTACTCACCTTCTCCGTCCCACCTCCAGAAGTCTCTGGTTCCCTAGGTCGCTAGGTCGCTAGGTCGCTAGGTCGTATTGTGGATCTCCCCTCCGTTCCCTGCCGTGACCATTGCTTCCTCACTCAAGACACATCCACATTGTCTCAATAAACCTTATTATTGTACTCCTGAGAGTCCTCTGTTTATGTGGGTCAGATACCTGAAAACTATGACAGTTTTGTTGAAGATGATTCAGATGTTTTATAACCGCATTCTTTTTTTTAGGCAGTTCTCCAATACATTAAAAAACATAGGTTGGTCAGAAAAAAACATTTTGGCTCCTTTATCAGAAGTGGTTTGATGCCAGCTGATATTTATATGTATTTTCTGCTGTTGTTCTTTGAGCCACTTTTCCTTTGAGCTAAGTTGCTCAAAATTAACTCAAACTTGAGGAGTTTTGTTGTCAGAGGGATCCTCTGTGATTGAAATGTTACAGAATAAAGAAAGATTAGGACTTTACTATGATCATTTAAACAATAACCCAGCTGAGACATAAAGCTTAAATGCAGGACACACCTCAGATCATTTTCTTTGGAAACAGAGACTACTTTTAATGATCTACAAAGATAAGAGTATCATCTGATGTGTGAGGAACAAAAACCTGGCAATGGATTATATTTTTGCAAGAAATCTCTCATTATATTTCAGCACAAGTAGATAATCTGGTGGAGCAGAGAATGAAATAGATTTACCTTGTGGGATACTGCAGTTTGTCACCGAATTAATTCATTACTCTGTCGGTAAGGAATAGCTGTTATTGTTGACTTCTTTAAGCGTTTTTTTGCCCAGCAACTTTTACGGGATGACTCACCCAAGGCGGCTATTACGCATGACAAAAATAAGGGAGGGAGGGGGGTAAATAAAAATCAAACAGTAAGGGGGAGCAAGCAGATGGTGCATCTCACATATAAAGGTGTTTGTCGCGGTGGAGCCAACAAACTCTTGAGACCGGGAAAGGGGCCACACATGCTGCCGCGCACCGGGACCATGCAGAGCTCCAGCCTGATGAGCGGCGCGCTCCTCTGCGCGCTGCTGCTGCTGACCGCCAGGGCGCAGCCACTGCAGGACGAGGAGTCCGAGGAGGAGCTGAGCCCCAGAGCGCTGCGGGACTTCTACCCAAAAGGACCCAACCTGACCAGCGAGAAGCAGCTGGTGAGTTTCACCATGTGCATGCCAAAAACTTTCAATCGAACTGTATTTTTCTTGCCTTTTTTATCCTGCCCTCCCCTTAAAATTCAAAAATAGTGCAACTTTAATTTGAAACAAATAAAATGCAAAACTCTGTGGGGTTTTTTTGTGGGCCGGAACATAAGAGGTTTTTCACTTTTTCACTTTCTGGCTCTTTGCAGCTTGGAGCTCTCCAAGAAGTTCTTGAAAAGCTGCAGGCGAAACGACTTCCGTCCTGGGAAAAGAAATTCGGTCAAGTCCCAACGGTACACGGAAGGGAGGGAGGGGGATGCATATTTATTATATTTTATATTAGTTATATTGTGGATCTGATCTTGTATTTGTGTCCCTGCCCAGTGCGATGTTGGAGAGCAGTGCGCGGTGAGGAAAGGGGCGCGAATCGGGAAGATGTGCGACTGTCCCCGGGGCGCTTTCTGCAACTTCTTCCTGCTGAAGTGCTTATGAGCCTCTACGGACACGAATGTACAAAGAACTGTAGAAGTTTTATTATTAGGAGTAAAACCCTTTGCATTTTTCACAGGAGTCTTCTCTGTAAGGATCTCATACGGATGAGAATATTAAAAAGAATTTCTGTAAATATTCAGATGCACCTCAAACTCAACCTGAGGGACTTATCAAATACACTGTAATGTTAAACCAGCAATATTATGGAGGCATATATATCCTTCATCGGCTGTTTTGTTTCAGCTGAATGTTGTGTGTGTGTGTGTGTGTCTCTCTCATGATAACAATAAATGGTGAACCCTGTTTTTTTTGTAAAGCAGCGGAGTGGCTGTATTCTTTCACAAATGTGTTCAAAACCGGCGGGAGATTGGCCCTGATGTCAGAATCAGTGTCTGAGCAGAGATGTGCAGGAGGTGACGTGGAGCATCCTCAGGGGGGTCAGAGAATAACACAACAGAGGAGAGTTTTAAAATTAAACCCCAGTTGTGCCTCAGTGGAAGAGGACGGGAGCCAGAGAGTGACTTTCACATCTCAGTCAGGCTGCTTCCATTCTCCTGTGGTGCCGCTCCAGGCTGCCGACAACGACAAGAACGAAGCCTTAAATAAAGCTGAAAAATAATCTATGTATAATTAGTCTGTGTATACATCCACCTCACACTGCACTTACAGCTGTAAGTCTGTTCGATTACATTTCTATCAGCTTTCCACATGCAGAGCCTGATCCTTCTGAACTGTGCAGAGAAATTTAAATGTATGGCCACAAATAAGTCTAGATTAAATCTCTGTCCAACTTAACCCTGTATTTACCTTCATCAACATTGTCATAATGCTACACATAACATTTTTTGCATGTTTTCCGACCAGAGAACCTTTTTCCACATGTTTTAAAGGGAAAAATGCTCAATAAATTTAAGTGCAGAAATGTGGATAGAGTTGCATTATTTCTGTTATGTTTTCCGAGGCCTTCGCTGAACAGCTGTATTTGTTCTGGGAATAAATTAAGGTAAGATAAAAGACGCATTACTTTATTCATCCCCGAAGGAAAGACCTCACAAAACATTACATGTAAAGACAGGTGAATGCAGCCCTCGCAGGCGCTGCCTTTTCTTTAGGAGCAAGATGCCACATCAAGGAAGAGGAGGAAAAAATGAACATTTTCATACTCTGTACTTCGCAGGATAAAATTTAAGATTAAAAAAACCCTCATATAAAAAGTGAAGGTTCAGTCTGAAGGCTGGTGGTTGCATTGGATTTTAATTAGGGGCACCAGAGTAAAGCTATGAAAGCTTTTTCCTACATTAACTTAACATTAGTGGTTGTAACACAAACATTCAAGTATTATGATTATTTTTCCAAGAATTTGAGGGGAAGTGAATTTTCACTGAAAGCAACAAAAGGTAACAAACATCTGTAACTCTAACTTTGTTTAGCTGAACTGACATTTTCCCTTCAGAAAACAGACTCAAATCAAGGTGTGTTAACTCTTTAAAGTTAGATTTTTTTAATTTTATTTTCTGTCCAGTCCTCAGGCTAGACTGATAGGGTCTTCTGCCGAGCAGTTAAAAATGATAGTAATAGAAAAAGAACAATCTCCTGCTGATGAGCAGGTTCATTCAGTACCGTCACATTTCTAAGAGTATAAAAAATTACACAATCACCTTAAAAAAAAAAAGAGCTGGGAGAAGATTCATCCTTAAGATGGTGATCTATGTCAAGTTTTCAGCCCATTTTTGAATTTATTTTGGTTATTCTCATAACTTTGCATTCTTAGAAACGGAATGTTCCTGAAGGAGTACCCCAGGGTGTAATTCTTGGCCCCTCAATGTTCTACACTCTCTATATCTGTCCGTCTTCTTTACTTTTGCAAAGGGGTTTGGGGGTTATCTCCAGCGGACCTGGAGTTACGCTAAGCCCTGAGAAGCCGGAAACCCTGCGCAAGCAACGCATTTCATCTCCTTGTGTCCAATATCTCGTTGTTTCGGTCACTATTCAGCAGAGTAGAAACGATATTGACCGGCAAACCGAGAGGTTCGCCTTCCTCAAGACCCTTAGATATTAAAACTACTCCGCTTGAGACAGAAATCCCCGACCCAAACAGGTTATTCCGTCGTTTACTGGCTCATAAATACGGCCCCGGATTTTGATCTTCATCCTGGCAAGAAATAGAGATACAGCATATAAGTTAAGACAAAAAAACAACAACTTAAAGTCCATTGAAATACTTTCAAACAGAGACAAGAAATGTTTGTGAAAGTAGAGAAAAAAAGGGATCATTTAAAACTTCTGGACACTGCTTCTAACGCAGGAAAGTTCTCACCACATTTAGCCTATCATCTCTTTTAATGTATATTTTTTTATTCCATTTTAGGTTTTTATATGCTGTACATGTCTAAAAAGAATGTAGTTTGCTTTGCTAAGCATGTCTGGATTGTTTGCTTTTCCAATTTGAAGTCAGCCGTCAGAGTTTTTAAAAGATTGACAAGGGTTTACCAGCCTTTCCAATCCACATGCATTTTTACCCTTGCTTCTATTTAACAACATTTGTCCAATTCATTTAGATTTTCATGAAAAAAAGAAAACATTGATCATGCAACCTGCAATATAAAAACTTTCTATGTTCATGGTGGAAATTGACTTGTTTTTTGTCTTATTTCAGGGCTAAGAAATTGTTACCCCTCTAAGGAGGACTAATGAACTTTTCCATATTTTGTCAAATTACAACCACAAACATCTTTATCATGGGAATTTTACATTCAAGTGCAACAAAAACCGGTGAGAGCTCTGATCAAAGATGCAGCTAAGAGACCCATGGAAATGCAGAGATCCGCGGCTCGGCTTTGGAAATCTGTCCACGGGACAACTGTTAGTCATGATACGCACAAATTTGGTCTTTATGTAAGAGTGCGAAGAAAAAAACCCCACAGTTGTTAAAAGAAAACTAGAAGAAGTCTGGTTTGCAGTTTGAGGACAGAGCTCTTCGTTCAAAATACAGAACACCATGTTTGTCGGAAAACTACAACTGCACATCACTCTGAACACAAATAAAAAATGGAGGCTACAATGGGACGGTTTAAAACAAGACATTTTCATGTGTCAGAATGGCCCAGTCAAAGTCCAGACCTAAACCCAATTAGGAATCTGTTGCAAGCTGTTCACAAACTATCTCCTTGCAAAGGAGAAGAGGAAACAAACAGTTGGAGGCAGTGGAAGACCTGAGTCTGGAGTCCACTGTAACAATATTATGGGATGCTTCAGATCAGGACAGATTCATGAGTTAGAATGGCCAAGTCGACACCCGGATAAAAAACGCAGAGAATCTGTGGCAATACTTGAAACATCATGTTCAAGTATTTCCACTTAAGCCAAAATTTCAGTATGTATTAATATCTGGAGGAGACAAACACTCACATGGATGCAGCTGTTATTACACTGTAAATATAGTTATAGATGCTGCATGTGAAGTTATAGATATGAAAATTATTAGGAAAACTTTATTTATGAAAAAGAAAGGGGCACATTAAACAGGACTTGAGAAATAAGCTGCTTGCCATCTTTGGACTGAGAATGAAATAGTAATGCTGCTCGTCATGAGTTTGGGCCAATAAGTCAAGAAGAGGAGAGGAAGGTTTAGGATAGCGATAAAAATTATGCCAATATGAAATAATAACTTTAATTCCGTCAGAAATCGAAAGAAAATAGCAGAATCTAGAGCGAGATGGAGTTTAAAAAAGGCGACAGATCAGAAAAACTAAAGGCAACAGGTGGGGAACCGTTTGGTGATGATCTGTGGATCTGAAACGATCAGGGACATTCTGGCTGTGCAGATCTTCACCACCAAAAAGTTTTGCAGACTAAATACGTTTTAAGGGTTTCATGTCATGGGGAAACAGATTTTGGAAACAAATAAAAAACAAATACATCCACTTTACTAGAAACAGAGAGGACACACACAAGAATATTTCATTTAACAAACAAAAAAATGTCTGCTTTCAAATTTGTTCGTGTCCACCAAATATATATATATATATATATATATATATATATATATATATATATATATATATATATATATATATATATATATATATATGTGTGTATATATACATCTTTTCGGATTCCCAGCCGCCTCTCATCAATAATTCCTAACGGCCTTCATGTTTCACCTCAGCCGGATGTTTAACTGCTTGTAAAGTCAACCAAAAACCTCTGTCTTGTTTGTTTCTTTGTCCTGGAAAAAATAACGATCATTAATACATTAATGATAGATGAACTCGCACAAACAGAGAGTTCTGATCTCCCGGTCGCCTACTTCTGTTCAATAATTTGTTTTTATTAGATATATTACAGGTGGTCTTTACCTGCACCTGCAAACTATATTGGGTTGTTTTGGTTGAAGGTACAATCAGATGTTAAGATCTTCTGGTTGACATTTTTGTGATTTAGGACCAATTTCTGCAATAATCACAATCCTGATACTGCACAGAAAATTCAAACTGTGGTATAGACACGGACGTAATTTCTTTTTTGGGGATGACACAGGGGACATGTGCCCTGCACTTTTCAAATGTCCGATTTGGTCCCCTGCACTTTTTACTGTACAAAAACAATGTTCCGCTACACAACACCAAAATTGTCGGCACTAGGACCATGTTGAAAACAACCGCTCAAGTTGAAGCCCGGTTCTCTGAGTTTAGACCGCCCACCAGCACGTGATTGGCTCTCTGTTGTTTGGATCTCTTGTGTGATTGGCTGCCTCCATCGTCACTCATTAGAAGCTAACGTTACAATCTGCGCCATTTACTTTCATGCAAAGAAGCATGTAGCTGCTAATTTTGCTTTCTTTTCTTTTTTTTGCATTTTACATATTTTACAATAAATTGTTTGGTCGTTTATTTTTGCACAATTGAGTCATTTTGTCATGTAATCTGATTTCAACGAGAAACGGTTTCAATTAAATGAATATTTTAATCAGTGAATTATAAATAAAAGTTCTCAGACTACAAGCACAATCAACTAAGTTTGCATGAAAGCAAAAATTATAATAATTATGTCTTCGTACAAAAGTTAGGCATTCATCCCAGGTCTTCAATCAAAATAGGTATTTTTACTTCTGTTAAGGTTTTTGTACGTTATGTAAAACTGTGGCCATACTCTCATGTTAGGTAAGTAAACTTGTGGGGGAAAGTGAAAAAAGTCGTTTTGGCACCTGAAGCCGTTCAAACTGACTTACCCGGCTGAGATTTTTGGACCTACTTAAACCACGTGACTGCCTATCAGTGAGTTCAAAGAGTTAAAAAATACTCCCCCCACCGTTGAAATCAAAATTTCATCCATGGTTATAGATGATTGTGGGTGTGGATGATTTTCTGTAGATCTAAAGAACTGCTTTTATGGCGGTCTGATGAAAAGGATGCTCGGAGTTGATTAAGAATCCGTTTTTGCACACCAATCTATGGGGTCAACAGATTCCAGCTTGTTAGCTAGCAATCTCTTATTTCCCAATATTATTGAAAGCACCACAGACAGTTCGCCTTTGCTCTACCTTCTTCATCTCTCACTCTACAGGGTTATTTAAGTTTTTCTACAGTTATGCTACTATAGGCTTAGACTGCTGGAGGACAATCTGACCACTTCTCTCTCTGCTACTTTCTTCCTTTGTCCAATCTACTTAGTTACCGTTATTTCAACCTTGTTAACCTTTTGTTTTCTATTAGTGTTCTTCTCTCCATACCAACCACACCTGGTCTGGTGTTCTGTTAGCTGAGACAGCTTCTTGGAGGAGAACATGGGCTGAGATGCTTCCAGTGACGTTCTACAACTGCTGCTATAAACTCTATTATTTCAGTATCCTGTGCTTCTAATTTTGTTTTCTGTCTCTTCAAACCTCCAGTCTGTCGTGGCAGACAGCTGCTTGTACTGAGCCTGGTTCTGCTGGAGGTTTCTTCCTGTTAAAGGGGAGTTTTTCCTCTCCACTGTCGCTACATGCATGCTCAGTATGAGGGATTGCTGTAAAGTCAACGACAACACAAGCCATTGTTTCTGTCTGCTGATTCCAGAGGAGTGATGCTGCAAGTTAATGACTCAATGAATCTGCTGGGGTTCCTTGGATTGGAAATCTTTTCAAACTGATTTGTTTATGATGTATTTATGATTTGATTAAAAAAATGTTTCTTTGTGAAATGCCATTAAGACATTAATTGGCTATACATATTCTTGTTTCTTTTCAACTTATCTGGCCTCTTTGGCAGGAGTGGAAGCCTTATTTGAGATTTTTGAAATGCTAAACAGTTGCTCTAATGAGTAAACCGCTCTGTTTCTATTGTTACGGATCATAACAAATGTCCTAAAGTTAAAAATAAAAGAAAAAACTGATGCCTGTTTTCAAAACAGAGAGAATAGTTGACCAACAAAACTAACGTTTGTGCAAGAAATGGAGGAATTAAATTAAGAAAAGACGATAATATTCAGTATTTAGCCTTATTTAGAACATTAGCAACCTGTGATATAAGGATGGAGAATGTTTGCTCTAAATACTCAGGTTAAACATCCTCCCAAAATCCAAACGCCCCTGGATCAGCTCTCGGCGCTGGGATGCATTTGGGCGTTGCAGGTTGCAGACGCCTGGTCCAAGGTTTTTCTCAAAGGCATTTTTCTGTTGATTAGTTTCTATCTGAAGCGTAAATGGATGTTTCTGAACTACTCGTCTCAGTTGTTTATACCATTGAGAAGCACAAATCTGACTAAAATGAAAGGGTTCACATAAATTACCTTATTCACAACGTACACTTTGAGTTTTGACAGCAGAACAAGACAAAGCTGCTTCAAGGAACAGCTGTGCAGACTCTGATCCATTCTAATGTCTGGAAATGAGACACTAACAATGTCACTGTCTGGTTTACTCAAGGCCTCGAAGCTGAACAGCTGAAGGGAATTCAACCAACGCTAATTTATGATTAAACACTTATTTAGACATCTCTAAATGCTTCATTTAAATGCGAGACATTCACTTCTCTTGTCTTCCTCGTCCAAACTTCACTGTCAAGTCGAAACGCAGCGCTGGACTGAAAGATTAAAAAACGTTCTACTTATGTGGACTCCTGCCATTTTAGCCCCCAAACATGGCTGTCCTCAACACGTTTAACTAGCAGCCTGTTCTCTATGTGCCACACTGACTCATTCAAAGCTTTTGGCTTTTTATTGTATGCGCCAATGACGGCGTTTAATGAAGCGTTGGAAGGATGAACGGTTCCAAGAACATTTTATCAACGCGGTTTCATCAAATTTGTTCACACACCGAGCCAATGAGACAGCAGTTTGAGCTTACATAACCACATAACATTACACTGCGAAATTAGGCGAGGACATGAGGTGGTTTGATTATTTCAACGCCAATTTACGCTTCAAATTTACATATAAGAGCTACTCTAAGTTAAAGGAAGGAATGTTTTATAGTTGTGCTCTTCGGTGCACGGGCAGTAAATTTGACGCTTCATCTTTTATTTCTTTAAAAGCAATACTTTCTGTAGACAGAGAGGCTTTTCTGTTGATTCCTCTGTGGATCACATTGTTTTCTTTCAGAGATTGCATTTCAGGACGAAGCATTCGACTAGCACAATCTACTTTCTTAAATGTTTGGACATCAGCATTTTAATCCTTTGGGAAACCCCTGATTTAAAGCAACACTAAGTAACTTTTCAACCTTCATAAAATATTTTCATAGCTTATGTGATTATACATCGACTAACAACTCGTTGAGCAGATTGTGAAAGTGCTTCTTCGGCCATTTAAACATATCTTCAGTCGGGATCCTTTGTTTTCCTTTTCCGTCCTGGCCTCCTGCTATTTTTCACCAAACTGGTTCCAGTGCTGGTTCGCTGCTAGAGCCAGAGTTAGCACTGGTTATTTCTGTTTCCACTGACCAAACTGGTTTCAAACTGGTTCAAAACTGGTGCTTAGCTGGCACCAACTCTTTCGGGGGTCGGAGGAAAGAACCGGTTCGACGTTATGACGTCAGCGACTGGGGGTGTGGCTACGTAGCGACTATTAGCCGGTAAACAGTAAAAGAGCGGCAGATTTTAAACAACTCTGGAGTTGCTTTTGCGACAAAAGAAACAAAATGGACCTGAAGTTGAAGCAGCAATGGTCAGTGGAGGAGAAAAACTTCCTGCTCGCAGGCTGGTCCTCATCCAAAGTGCCGAGAGATGGCTGCGGGAGGGTCTGAGCGCAGTGGTGAGTAGATTATTAACAAGCTTAAAAAGTGTTGTTTTGGTCTTGTGGCAGTTGGATTTGGTGCAAAATCTACTTGGTAATGGTGACGTACGCGTACGCATGGAGCGACGTAATGACGTAGCTTTCCGACCAGCACCAGTGTCTGGAAAAACAAACGGTTTTTCGTCGGTTTGCGCTATGAACCAGCCGCTAACCGGCTCTAGCAACAGGATGGAAACAGCCCTTGGTGGAAAATGCCATCCTAAAAAGTTTTCCAGCCTGTGCTGTGAGACCGCCACAGATGATCCAGAATGCTGCAGCTCGCTTGGTTTTCAACCAGCCAAAGCAAACACATGTCAATACTCTGTTCACTGAACTCCATTGGCTTCCCTTAGCTGCACGCATCAAATTCAATTTACTAATGCTGGCATACAGAGTGTTTGATGGATCAGCACACATCTACCTCAACACCCTCTTAAAGCCTTACGTCACTGCCCGCCCGCTCCGTTCCTCGAAGGAGAGCCAACTAACGTGACCAAAACCCCGCTCAGGTCAATCTAAACTCTTCTTATTTGTGGTTCTACGCTGGTGGAATGACCTTACATGCACTGTCAGAGCATCAGATTCTCTTTCCACCTTCTAGAAATCCTTGAAGACCCAGCTCTTCCAAGAGTATCTATTGCCCTCAAACAGGAAAGTGACGTAAAGGGCTGCTTCTGTGCTGATGCTAGAGCCGGTTTGTGGCTGGTTCCCAGTGCGAACCGAAAGCAACGTCATTACGTCGCTCCATGCGTATGCGTACGTCACCATTACCAAGTAGATTTAGCGCCAAATCCAACTGCCACAACACCACAACAACACTTTTTAAGTTTGTTAATAATTTGCTCGCCACTGCGCTCAGACCCTCCCACAGCCATCTCTCGCTGGATGTATTGGAACACCGGTTTGGTCCTTGAAGCCCGAGCGAGCAGGAAGTTTGTCTCCTCCACTGGCCACTGCTGCTTTGACTTCAGGTCCATTCTGTTTCTTTTGTCCCACAAGCAACTCCAATGTTGTTTAAAAACTGCCGCTCTTTTCCTGTTTACCGGCTACAAGTTGTTACGTAGCCCGGCCCCCAGTCGCTGACGTCATCACGCCGAACCGGTTCTTTCCTCTGACTCCAGAAAGAGTTGGGGCCAACCTGGAACCAGTTTGGTCAGTGGAAACACAAAGAACCGGTGCTTACCCCGGCTCTAGCACCGAACCAGCACTGGAACCAGTTTGGTGGAAAGGGGCCTTAGTGCTGGTTAAAACCATACCAACCCCGTCAGACCATGACAGAGTCGTCATACAACGAGCTGTAAGTCGATGTATAATCACAAAAGTTATGAAAATATTTTATGAAGTTTGAAAAGTTACTTAGTGTTGCTAAAAAATGTCTGACCCTAAAAAAAGCGTCAACCTGGAACCCTTGGAGGAGATTTGGACACTTTAGACGCAGCATTAAAGATTTCCCTACCATTCTACCCCTTGCGCTTCTACAAACCACCAGTAAACCAGCTTTAGAAGAATGAAGTGCGTCATCAAAGTTTGGTTATTGAGAGCTACGTTACAAGGAGAAACATAAGATTACATTCTGGATTTGACAGGAATCTAATGAAGGAAACTAAAACTCTGTGGATATGAACTTTCTATTTAATTGTCATCAGAGGTCTGGCATTGAAACAGATCAGTTAATAATCAATTGTCTGTAAAAACACTAACATTTTTATTTTTACTTGAAATACCTCTTTAGCATGTCATTCTGTTTGGAGGAGAAATCTGTGTCCCCCATCCGCCAACACTTCCCCCTTCTAGGGTCATCAAGTCAATCTCGTCAAAAGCTTGGAACCGCCATCTGTGGACATCTAATTAGATACCAGCATCCTGCAGGCATTAGCGACCAGCTCCTTGTAATAATTTCGGCTTTAGAGGCACGAAACCATCAGATTCCTAAACAAACTAGGGAAAAAAGGCAAATTTTGATAAGTTTAGTTTAAAACGTCACCAAAAGAGAATATTAGTTTGTTTTCATTGGTTTATATGTGTAACTTAAAAGGTATGAAGGCTGTGAAAAACTATACAAAGTCTCTCTGTAAAAGCAAACGGCTCGACTATAGAAAACTTTCTTTGTGGCTGGCTGGGGAAAAGACTGTTTGTCTTGTTTCCTGAGCAGCAAGGCATTTTCCCGACAGCAAGGATTTGTTATTGATTCTCTGGGGAATTACCACTGATTCCGATGGAGATTGTAAATGTGGACAAGAGTGTTTTTCCCCCCACCCACGTCGGGCGAAGGTCCCTCCATCCAGCGGCGATTGCCTATCGGCGGAAGACGCTTGTTTGTGTTTGATAATTCGACAGCATGACAGATGGAGATGTTGACAGAAGCAGGAAGAGGCTGACAGAGAGAAAGGATGCGCGCTCTGATCGAGAGAGTGATTGATGGCGACACAAAGCGGGAGACAAAACGAGGCGGCCTGAAATAGAGAGCGCTCTGCGAGAATGATGTTGTTGTCCACAAACCGCTCGATACATCGGGAGCCCGGCGGGGCTTCCAGCATTCAGGCTGATTCATAACGCCTGAGCACATGTAAACGTTTTACGTCTACTGTGGAGTTTTTTATGCTGTACATAACCCCAGTCGGGTTAAATAGTTTTGAATCATATGTTTGTTTGTCTGTTTTTAAAGGTTAAAGGTCTGTTTCCCTAAGCAGGTGCATGAGGCAGATGCGCTTACAGATCATGTCAGTGGCTCTTCCTAATTGTCAAGGTGCTGCAAGAAAAAGATTTGCAGCTTAAATTATCTTGCCAAGCAGATATTACATATTTTGATGCTTCAAAAAATATATTTTGTAAATAAGAACAAAAATGCTCAAAACATAGTTACAGTTATTTAAGAAGTAAAAACCTGTATTTACCTGAATCAAAGTACAAATATGCTTATTTTCAGTTACTGTGAAATATAAAGTGATGCATTACTTGAAAAAACTCAACTGTATTTACTTAATTACGATTTACAAATACATCTTACGCTTATCTTTGCTACAGACAGTGAGTTTATCTAAATTAAAGCAAGTCTGAAAGACCAGGGCTTTTTATGTCACACATTTAAAGTAAAACATAAGTCCAGAGAAATCCAAATTTCATCACAAAGCACCCCCTCATTTTGAGGGGGTGCTCCGGGAGTAGGGAGTGCTGGAGTCTCTTGTTAGCGCTGTCCGGTCCCTGTACGACCGGAGCCAGAGTTTGGTCCGCATTGCCGAAAGTAAATCAAATCCGTTTCCAGTCAGAGTTGGACTCCGCCAAGGCTGCCCTTTGTCACTGGTTCTGTTCATAACTTTAAACCGAGGTGTTGAGGGGGTCTGGTTTGGTGGCCTCAGGGTTGCATCTCTGCTTTATGCAGATGATGTGGTTCTGTTGGCTTCATCGGGCCGGGATCTCCAGCACTTACTGGAGCGATTCGGAACCGAGTGTGAAGCGGTCTGGATGCGAATTGGCACCTCTAAATCTGAGACAATGGTCCTCAGCCGGAAAAGGGTGGAGTGCCCCCTTCGGGTCGGGAACAAGGTCCTGCGCCAGGTACAGGAGTTTAAGTATCTCGGGGTCTTGTACACGAGTGAGGGAAGGATGGAGCGGGAGGTCGACAGGCAGATTGGTGCGGCGTCTGCTGTAATGTGGACGCTGCACCGGTCCGTCGTGGTGAATGGGGAGCTGAGCCAAAAGGCAAAGCTTTCGATTTACTGGTCGATATACGTTCCCACCCTCACCTACGTATGGTCATGAGCTGTGGGTCAGGACCGAAAGAACGAGATTTCGGATACAAGCGGCAGAAATTTGTTTCTTCCTGAGGGTGGCCGGGCTCTCCCTTAGAGACAGGGTGAGAAGCTCGGTCATCCGGGAGGGGCTCAAAGTAGAGCCGCTGCTCCTCCACATTGAGAAGAGCCAGCTGAGGTGGCTCGGGCACCTGGTCAGGATGCCCCTGGACGCCTCCCTGGTGAGGTATTCCGGGCATGTCCCACCGGGAGGAGACCCCGGGGTAGACCCAGGATGCGCTGGAGGCTCTCCTTGGAGTGCCTCGGGATCCTACCGGAGGAGCTGGTGGCCTCGTAGCAAATCTCCAAGTCTCTAACAGTAGAGGGGGAGCTAGAAGGCGGGGTCAGGGTGCCACATAGAGTTGTAATGCACTTGACTCAAATAAGAAGAGGCAGATTTGAACTTTTATGCTGCGTTAGCTTAACCTCTCCGAGCTGACTCTTAAAAAACATTTCCTTTTGAGTTTGTATTTTTACTTGGATGAGCTTTAAATAATTATAAGTATGTACTATTATGTACTTTTAGGATGAAGTATATTTTAATTGAATTCGAATTCAATTCATAACACATATTAGTTGGTCTTGCATAACTGCATTAACCCACTGTGGAATGTGTGGATAAGTCGGGTGGAGCTTTTTTTTTAAATTTATTCTTAAATAATATAAAATAAATAGGCGTTGTGCATTTTTTCTTGAGGGTAGACCCCTTAGGATTCGTCATCTTTTATGTAGCAAGAAAACTCTGGGCAGCTCTGAACTCTTCTCTTTTATTTGAAATGACACACAAGGTCAGGTCAAGTGAAATTTATTTGTATCGCACGTTTCAGCTTAACCATATTAAAACATAAAACAGAGTTGGGAACAGCAAACAATTATTAATTATTAAAATCGTTTCAGGTGACTGAAATTTGGACTCAGGCGGTTCACCTGAATATTCTTCCAATGAGAACCGGAGGAGACAAAAAGGCTGGGGTTTGTTGTCAATGTGCGATGAAGGTGCATGATGTTCACGGTGGAGAAATCATTCTTAGTATATCAGACATAAATTAAAATAAATGTTAAAGAACAAACCTGTCCTGGAAAAAAAAGAAAACCATGATGAAAACAAATGTGGCACAGCTGCAGCAGTTTCAGGCTTTTAAAATACCACCATCATCTTTACTGAAATGTGCTACATGCGATTTAATCACGCAAACTGATCATCAGAACAGGCAAATTGTTTGTTTGGATTTGGTAATAAAAACAAACTGGTCTAAACTTTATTTGAACACTACTGTCCTCTAGTGGTTTGTCAAATCTACTTTCATCCTTTGGCATGGTTGTAGTAAAAATAAATGTTTGGAGGACTGACGATGAAGATCATGATGATGAATATTAAAATTTGACAACTTTCAATTTTTATATGCGGATCTCAATAAGGAACTATTGTGTGAAAACAAATATGCTTAATTAGTATACATATATATATATATATATATATATATATATATATATATATATATATATATATATATATATATATATATATATA
>JAVLVB010000646.1:1374569-1391440 GCA_032876305.1 Orestias chungarensis
TATATTTATATAAATAAATATATTTATATAAACACTTTATATATATTTATATAATATATTATATATATATATATTATATTATATATATATATAAAATATATATTATATATATATAATATATGTATATATATATATATATATTATATATTATATATATATATATATATACATATATATATATATATATTTATATTGTATATTAACAATATATATATTATATCTATTATATATTAACTATATATTTATATATATATCTATATATTATATATATATTGTTAGTATATATAATCTATGTGTTAGTAATGATGCTGGTGTTCTCAAACACTTGTATCAGACAAGATCAGTTAGTTTTTATTCAACTTTTCTTCATTCTAACACTTTACATCCACAACTTTCATTTGTTTTAGTGTTATTTATTTAGCCAGATCAACACTGAGGAGAGAGTCTATCTGATACGTTGATTCACTTTCAGCCTCTCCTAAGGTCAAATATTGACAGAATCGCCTCACTGCAGTCAGACATTCAGATTGTTCTGACACACACGTCTGCAGCCTGTTGGCAGGATGCCGCAAACCTGCAAAGTTCAGATCAATGCAGCATTTCCACGAGCCAACGGGGGGAAATAACAAGGAGTCACTCTTTGAAGTACAAACGCGCCTCAACACAACCACACGGAAAGTGGCGAGCAGATCACATCGCGTTTGCATTGCCTAATGAGAGGAGAAGCACACGCAGGGGTCATGCATGTCCGCGGTTCGGTCAGCTGTGCTCGTCGAGGCCTGAAGGCGTCCTGCTTATATAAACAAGTGTTGGGCTGGAGGAGGATATCATGCATGAATGTCACAAGATTACCGAGTGCAGCTTCTGCAATCTTCTCTAATGAGGAACTGACTCACAGCTCTGGGCTGGATGAAATGTCAGTTAGCGGTAAAATATCTCCCTACAATTAATAGAACAGAGCAGGAGGGAAACCTGAGGACTGAGCTGGAGGCAAAGGGACGAGGCTGTTTGTACAATGATGCTAAACAAAACCAAATCTATGCTTTCTTTTCTTTATTACGGGTATTTTATTGAATATTCCCCAGACACTGTTTTGAATGTTTCAGTTTGCAGAGCAACAAGTGGAATGGTGAACATACACTCAGTGGCTGGAAACAAGGACCCAGATGTAACGACGTGATTCGGACGGGAATCTGATCCAGTTGAGAGGATCCAGGTAGTCAAAACTTTCCAAAAATTCAGTTTTTAATTGACTTTATTTCTCTTGGCCAAATGAATATAATCTTACTTTACAAGTTACAATCATTGCATCTCAGTCAGCCGTTCGTTCCGGTTGATCCCACGGGGTCATTTACTCGCAGCCTGCAGGGAGATTAGGTGGTAAGCTTGCGCTGTGCAGTTGACTTTGCAGTGATCTCCCTCATACTGACCATGCATGCAGCGACAGTGGAGAGGAAAAACTCCCATTCAACAAGAAGGAAACCTCGAACAGAACCTAGAACCTCGCTCAGCCTGGAAGAGCAGATTCAGTTTCTACGTTACAGAAAATGAGAAGTTAAGAGGCAAAACATTGATCTACTGTCAGTCAATGTTGTGACAAAAAAACTAAAACTAAAACCATTATTTTTCTACTACCATTTGTAGGATGCTGATTTTTTAATAAATCAAAATAAACGACAAAATACGTTTTTTCTGCACACGTTGCTTCACTTTTATTAGACTTTTTAAAGCCTTATTTTTTATGTTGGATAAGAAAATAAATGTTTTTCATTGTGAAGACTCAGCAGATCTTCTCTCAAGACGGAGCTGCTGAACTCATCCGAGTCCCAAGAAGCTCCTGTCGCTCCTTTGTGTCTTGGATGTCATTTATCTCTAAATTTCCTTCACCAAACAGTCCGGAAATCAAGACTATCACGTTTTAAATATTATTTAGTAAAAATAAAAATCTAAAAAGTAAGGACTCATTATTATTTTAACCCCTTTTCATCTGATTTCTCCAAATTGAATACAACCAATTGTGAAGACAAAGGAACCCCGTGGACAGATTAGGGAGAAGGTTCTGGAGAGTTTTAAAGCAGATTTAGATCCAAAGAGCTGTAAATATGTCCCAGACGTCTGCTTAATCCATCATCTGAACATTGGTAGAGAGGAAGGACCACCTGGAATAGCGTAGAAAAGCCACACCAGCTCATCTTTTATGGTTAAATTTTATTTAAAAATATATAGAAACAGGAGCACACACCCTAGGTGCAAACACATCCCTGGAGGCAGACGCTTCTCAGACAGAAAACAAAAGCCGCCAGCGAACATCACGGCAGCGCGTGACCTTCCGGGGGAACCTTTCCTGCACAAACGTCCTCACACGTCACGAACCATTTAAGAAAAGCGTTGGTTCTGGGATCAAATAAAAGCCGCGTTTATTCAGTGTACAGTAACAGACCTACTGTAGGCGGCCGGGGGGAGTCTGGGAAAGCGTAGGGGAAAGAAAACGACCCTCACGTCATCGATTTAAAGGAAATGTTTGCACCCTAAACTATTAATTTTAATCCAAAACAACGTATAAAAAAAAACACAATAATATATTTCAGTGGGGATAATTAAAGTGCAATTAACCTGTTAAAGGAAACAACCCTGAAACTAAAGGGTTACTGGAACCATCACAAAGGAAAGATGAGCATTTTCTAATATCTAAACTAAGTGATTAATGCTTCATTTTTTTTTTATTTTATGTTTTTTACGTGACAGTTGTTTCTCTAACTCGGCTTCCTGAAACAAGGTAAATGAGTTCCTCCGTGTCGGCGGTGAGACTCTAAAATCACAGCAGATAAATTTTGTCTTAGCTTTTCCAGACAGGAGCTAAAAACTGAGACGAGCATCTGACCTTCGGTTACATGAGACGCCACGTTTTCTCTACATTCAGCGCTTTTTACTGCCAACGTTTAGCCTTTTTTGTTTGCTCTGAATCTCCGGGTTTCTGAAGGTTCAAACAAGGCGATGGGGTGACTTAACAGTCCGCGTCCTCTAGGAAGAGCCGTCTTGGGGCTGCTCGCCCTGAAACGGGTAGCTGAGCGCCGGCGGGAAGCCCTGAGTCCGAGGAAGCTCGTCCAGCAGCATCAGGTCCTCCATGTCCCTCCCCTTGTAGCGCCGTCGACAGATCTTAACAGTCACTTTGCGGCCCTGGAAGACTTTCAGGGCCTCCTTGGACGCCATGGCCTTGGCGGCCGACTCGTCCCGCCCGTAGCCCGTGCCCAAGTAGACCGTCTGACAGCGGATTTCGCACACGTGGCCGTCCTTCTGCGCGCGTCCTGCCGGCAGGCCCGCGATGTCCTTCAGCGGCACGAACACGCACGTCAGCGCCTGCTTGCACGACTCCACGCAGCTCCGCAGGATCTCAAAGTGGTCCAGGTTGGGGCCGAAGCCGCCCGCCGACACCAGCTTCCACGCCACAGCCTTGTAGAGGCGGTTGAAGAAGGGCTGGTGCTCGGCCGGAGCGTGAGGAGGCGGCCCGGACTTCTGGGTCCTCCCGGCGGCCTCGTTAGGCGCAGCTCTGGCCCGCTTCAAACACCCGCCAGCATCTCCCTCTGTGAAAAAACAATAAGATATGGTACTAAATAAACGTCCTCTAATGAAAATAAATGAAACTTTACCTTATTACTATGAAGTCGGCAGAGAGCCAAAAACACAACCACCAAAAATCTCAAGTATTTGTGTCTGACTGATTAAAACTCTAATAAACATAAAAATAAGCATATTCAAACTCATTTAAAAACTGCTTTATTTAATTCAAGAGGTAAACTAAATGTTCTTGGTTATTTATGAAAATTTATTTTAAAAACAAACAAAAAAAACTGTTTCAGGTGATTTCCAGAAGTAATAAATAAAATGTCAGGAAAATAAATAATAAAACAATTCTGCATGGCGTTAAAAATTCACAGTAACGGTTCTGTTATAAATGGAGGAATTAAAGCGACACTAAAGACGTTTAGGTTTTAGTCAGCTCTGGCGGCCCCTGTGGACAAAGGTGGTAGTGTTTTCATCCTGGGGAAGACTGCATTTCCCATGAGCACCAGTGCATAGCGTGGTAAAATCCTGATCTCCCGGTCGCCTGCAGTTGGATTGAAGGACATTTCTGTTTCCAGTGTCTGTGTGAAGGATGAATAGCGATGAGGTGAAGAATCTTATTGTGCTGAAACAATGTCAGATGATGATGTTGGAGATAAGAAACGGGGGAAGAGACGTATGCAGTAAAGCAGTCAGCTCATTTGTTTTATGTGGGAGGGTTCCTGCCACCCTCCTTATATATAAAATCGATGCATAGAATTAAGGAATTATTCTGTAATATTATTTTTTACTTTATCTCCAGTTTAGTAAATAAATAACACCCTAAAATATTTATTACTTTTATTGTAATTTGTTACTCTACACTCTTTTAAACCTCCTCAAATCTGGGAAAACAACAGCAGGTGGCGCCGAAAGTCAGTGGAAAGCAAACAGATTTTATCCGCTCTGTATACTCTGACCGTTGCCTTAAAAAAGAAAATGTGCGCTTCATCACCGTCGGCAGTGCTTCGCTTTCCCCTGGCCGTGATTCCATCCCTGGTCGTTTTGTGAACAGGAGGATCCTGGACGGCTATCCCTTCGCCCATCTCCTTGATTTTGTCCATGACAGCCTGAGGATAACTGAGAAGATGAGGAGGAGGAGAGAGTCAACGAGTTAGAATCTGGTTTCTTCTCTTTCACGGTTTAAAAGTTCAAAATACAAAATTTTCTGATTTATAAGGTTTTCCAATTTAAAGGCTCTTTGGTTCCAAAATGCCGACATCGGGTTCAAAAAGTCACAGCTTCTGTGAGCGTTTTGTTCTTCAAACAGTTTCAGAGTCAGCCAAAGAACATTTCCAGAATTAAAGGACGATAATGTCTCAACAAGATCTAAGAAAACTCATGCATGTGTTTATCTTCAGGCGCACTGATCGCTGCAATAATGTCCTAACAGGTCTGACAAAAAAATAATCCGCCAGACATGTGCAGGTGATCCAAAATGCTGCTGCTCACGTTCTCACTAAGACCAGGAAGATAGAGAACGTAACCGCAGCTCAGAAGCCTTCCTATGGCTTCCTGTGGCTCAGAGAATATACTTTAAAATACTTCTGTTAGCACCGACATACGTTAAAGACCTTACGTCGTCGCATTAAGCTTCCAGCGGAATCAGGTCGTCTGGTCCCGGCCTACTCTGCATCCCCAGAGACCAAACATGGAGGAACGGTCAGTTTTTTTATGAAGACGGCAGACTACTAAAAACACAAGTATTTGTCTCTGACTGATTAAAACTTGTTAGCACTTCAATTTTTCTTTATTAAACATAAAAATAAGCATATTCAAACTCATTTACAAACTTCTTTATTTAAATTCAAGAGGTAAACTAAATGTTCTTGGTTATTTATGAATGTTTCTTTAATAAAGATGATTTCCAGGAAGTAATAAATAAAATATCAGAAAAATAAAATAAAATAATTCTGCAGGCCGTTAA
Organism: Orestias chungarensis; assembly: GCA_032876305.1. Taxonomy (NCBI): domain Eukaryota; kingdom Metazoa; phylum Chordata; class Actinopteri; order Cyprinodontiformes; family Cyprinodontidae; genus Orestias; species Orestias chungarensis. The sequence continues at coordinate 1,380,097 of JAVLVB010000646.1, forward strand.
AAACCCAGAGGAAATATTTCTCTAAAACAGTAACGGTTCTGTTATAAATGAGGGAATTAAAGCGACACTAAAGAAGTTTCAGTTTTGCTCGATATTGGCGGCCCAGTGTGGACAAAAGCAGAAGGGTTTTTAGGCTGAAGGAAGACTACATTTCCCATGAGCACGTGGTAAAAATCCAAGAAAATTGCAAATCAGCTGAAACACTAAAATCCTTTAAATCGAGGCGGACAAGGAAGCAGCTCGAAATAACAGATGTCAGTTCACATTAACCATCATCTCCTAATAATTAATTAAATAAGAGAACAGCGGTTTTGCTTTGATCCCTATGATTTAAATGCATTCATTTTTTTACAAATAATTCTGATGATTTCATTTGTTTGATGCTTTTGCTTGACTCATGTGTTTGTGATGTGAAAAGGCAGCTTGTTCTCTAAGCTTTGTGATGCACAGCTCTGCATACATCAATTTGTTTTTATTTGCTTGTGCAGCTGGTAATAAATCTGCATCCTATTCCAGAATCTTTAAAACTGTAAAGGAAGTATATTTAAAAAAAAAAAAAATTAACACTATAAGACAATTGTGCTTCATCTCCAATCAACCTGAAAGACATTTGTAGTCCTGAAGAGACCCACCTGCACCCCAGGAAGACGTGGTTGGCCCAGACCATGGACAGAGACAGCAGCCTGTCCAAGCTGCTGCCGCTGCTGACTCCAGGCTCCACGGCGGGGAAAGCCTCCATGTTCCTGAGGATGAACTCCCTCCTGGCGGACCACTGCTTGTTGCTCTCACAGGAGCCCCGAAACGACTCGATCCACTGGGCCAGCTGCGGGTTCTGGCTCAGGTGCTGGGAGACGTCGTCCGCACATCCCTCCCCCGCCATCCCTGCTCGAAACGCGGACAGAGATTCCCAAAACTTCCGCCGTGAGCCAAAGCAGCTACAAGTTACACCGACTTAGACCAGAATCGACAAAAAACCAGGAAAACACGCAGGTGGCGGCTCTCTGTCCCCTGCGATGTTATTATCTCCTCCGATTGGATGGTTTAACTCACTGAAAACAAATGTGTCCACATGACAAAGTGGCTTCTCACCTGCTGACGATAAGTTGAGCCGAGCGACCAGTCGAGGAACATCAGCGGAACCAGAAGGCCCGGAGGGAACCACGACGCCTCATTTAACGGATGCCCGGTAAACAACGAAGCCTCCGTCGTCCCGTGGTCCGAATCTCCCCGTTTTCCGACCCGAAACTCTCACATTCTGCGCTCCTTCTGTTACCAGGAACTGCCAGCTAGCTACATGGCCGAGACGTGACGTAAGAGTGGCGACCCGACAGAAAAACTACACTTCCTACAACTCCACGGCAGAAGTGCAGGCGCCTGTTCGTAAATCAAAAAAAAAACATTTCTATTGCTTTTTCCAAGTGAATTTCCAACAACGGTAAAAAAAATAACTGCACGTCTCTTGTGAAGGACGCTTTCTATTAAATAAAAACGAACGAGCTAGCTTAGCCGGCCAGCGTTCAGCAACTGCCGGTAACCATAGCAACAACGGAAGTGCTAGCCCTGCATCCGGCGTCGTCTTCCGGCCGGGCTCATTCTTGTGGCGGTTCGGATTTTTTATGTCTCTGAATGAGAAGGAAAACTCGGCCCCTGTTTAATCTGTTGTCATTAGTTGAAATGAAATATGATTCACGAGCTGCTGCTGGCGCTCACCGGGTACCCCGGAACCATCTTCACATGGAACAAACGGACAGGTTTGCAGGTAACACCGGTGAACAAGTAGCCTGCTAGCTAGTTAGCTAACTTTTTCATCACGTTTTAACCTTTCATTCATTCCAGACATTTAAAAGATAGTAACTCTGTAAAAGTCTTAATTAAATTATAATATTTGTGTAATGTTAAGGTAATTTAACTCAAAATGTAAAAGTCCTACTCATATATTTATTCAGTGGAGGGTTTATCCTTCAGCTATGGGGAAAAAAACAAACATTACATGAAATTGGAGTTTTATCCGACATTAATATAGGAGAAAACTATAAGTCATTAACTGGGTCCAAAAAGAGACGAAAATAAAAAGGGTCAGGCTACACCCGAGAAAGTTGAGTGGAAGGAAAACTTGCATGTCATGTCACATTCGTTGGCTGCGAATGTGACATGACTTGTCTGTAAGAGGCTGTGATTTAAGAAAAGTCGAAAAGTCAGCTTTCCGGCTTTGATAACTATATTATTTATGTCCTTGATAAGACAGGAAACTGGCCTGACCTGACACAACCACCTTTGAGCAGGGTGTCCGCAGGTTTGTAAAAGGTGACTTAAAAATAAAATAAAAAGCCAAATTAAAGCCTCTAAAAAGTAGGAAACCTCGTCTGATTAGGTAGTAAATTTTTTAGCCCAACAGGGCCTATGAGTTTTCATTTACATGCAGGCATATCTCCTTAAGTTAGTTGCACGGATTTATTTATTTTTATGGTGCCCGGACTGGCCATAGGGAGAACCGGGAGTATTTAAATCACTGATTTACAAGCCACTTTATTATTATTAATAGTATTTACTTTTTAAATTATTTATTGGTCCAGCTAATCGGATATAATCTTACCATTATCTTGTATATGAGTACAAGGCCAAATCAGTGACACAGGCTACATAATCGTACTGTATGAAATACAGTCTATGGAAAAACTGTAAACATATGTTTGCTATTCAAAGGTGGTGATGGTAATTCAAACAGTCCTGCTGGTACTTCAGGAGAAGTAGAGCATTGGGGAGAAGTTACAAAAGCATTTCTACAGTAGAGCAACAACACATGAACACTACCAGACACTAGCATTGACATTAATGGCTCTAGACTGTAATAATAGCTTTCTTGGCGTTATAGTGTTATTCTATTAGGTGATTGTGTTGTTAAATGTTTCTGTCTGTTGCTGATTTGCTGTTATGTATCCCAGATCAAACATGAACATCTGTGTGTTCCAACCTTGGATTTACTGTAGTTTGGGACTCATTAGTATTCCCCGGTATGATAATGTGCCACTGAGGCAGTTCTTCTTAGCATCTGTCTGTCACTACGCCGGTATAGTTGTTGCTTTGTGCTGGTAGTAAAAATATTTTGACGGTAGTAAAAAAGGTATTAAGTACAACTTAAGGTTCAGGTTAGCTTCTTGGTGTTTTTCTTTTAAACCAAGCATCTCCAGGTTCGTCTCATCTCTCCAACAAGAGATTCTACCGGATGAGTTTTTCTTCATTCGGATACAAACCGAAGACATGTCGGCTTACTTATATCCGTACTTCCAGACAATCCACACCGTAGATTCTGGGATGGAGCTCTTGGGTGTTTGTAATTTTTTTTTATCATTTCATGTTTTGATGTTGCGGAAAATTCAATGCTAAGATTTTTTCCTTGTTATTAATCAAATCCAGTTCTTCTGCAATTTTAGTTTTTTTAAATTACTGGCTGGTAATCCTCTTTATTTCTGTGGAATTAATTTCCTATCCTTGCTCTTTTTCTCAGTGGCTAAGTAATGCTAGTTTTTTTATTTAATAATTAGTAACACTTGAAATAGGAGGAAAGGTCTTTCATCCAGTAGCTGTTTGTACAAACACTGTATGAAAGGTTTCGTCTCATATTTTCCCCGTAGTGCTTAATATTTCTTCCTATTTAGGTTCCTATTTGTCCTCCTTATTTTTATGTCAGTTGATCATTAAACATGTGGTTTGTCTCACAGGTGTCCCAGGACCTCCCCTTCCTTCACCCCAGTGAGACCAGCGTCCTGAACCGGTTGTGTAAACTGGGCTCAGACTACGTTCGCTTCACTGAGTTCATAGAGCAACACACCGGTCACGTTCATCAAGTCAGTCTCGCTGTCACAGAATATTAGTTTCTAGCTGGTATTAAAATGTCAGCATGTGTTTTTATTTATTTTTTCTGTTTCAGGAGCATCACACAAACCAGCCGAGCCAGGCGGGTCTTCATGGAATCTACCTGCGAGCTTTTTGCACAGGACTGGACTCGGTGCTGCAGCCGTACCGGCAGGCCCTGCTGGACCTGGAACAGGAAGTAAAGTCACCATGCAGCAACAACACGGGGCTGACTAAGCATCCAGCAGAAAGCTGCTCTAACTTGCGTGTGTGTATGTGTTTCAGTTCCTGGGGGATCCACATCTGACCATATCCCATGTGAACTACAAGCTTGATCAGGTAAATCAGGGAAACAGCATTTTCTGTGTTTTACAGAGATGCCAGTTTGTCTGAAACTCCACCTGTTCTATGAAGTTTCAGTTGCTGTTTCCCTCCGTTATTGTCGTGGTGGAGACCATAAAATCACAGAAGGTAAGAAGCTTATCGAGGGAACCGTCCTGGAACATGACCTAAATCCCGAATTTGCTTCATTTGCCGATGGATTTTTTTGTTTTTCGAATATGAAACTCTTAAGTCGACATTATCATGCAGACCTCCTGTGTCCGAACTATTTAAGCCTTTCCAGAAACTCGCTTGTAACTTTTCTGATGTTAAAAGTGAGTTTGTAGCTAACAGAGTCGCCTGGCCGCTTTAGATCCACGGCTGTCAGATCCTGGAGACGGTGTACAAGCACAGCTGTGGAGGACTTCCTCCGGTACGCCTGGCTTTGGAAAAGTGAGTCTGGTCCTGTTTGTTAGGTCGCTAGCTTAGACTGAATTAGATGTTTCTGTAACCTTCGTTTTTTTGTTTTTTTCGTGCATCCTGGAGGATTCTGGCCGTGTGTCACGGTGTGATGTTCAAGCAGCTCGCAGCTTGGATGCTGCACGGTTTGCTGCTGGACCAGAGCGAGGAGTTCTTCATAAAGCAGGGCCCCAGCGCAGGGGGCGCCGCCGCCAACCAGGACGAGGAGGAGGAGGACCTGGGACTAGGCGGTCTGAGCGGCAAACAGCTGCGAGAGCTACAGGACCTGAGGCTGGTGGAGGAGGAGAACATGCTGGCTCCGTCCCTGCGGCAGTTCTCCCTGCGGACCGAGATGCTGCCGTCTTACATTCCCATCCGGGTGGCCGAGAAGATCCTCTTTGTGGGCGAGTCCGTTCAGATGTTTGAAAACCACAACCCGTCCAGAGCCGGTACGGATCCGTGCGAGGCGTCGGTTTCAGGCTCCTTCCTCGCTCTCATCGCCGCTTTGTTTCAGGCTCCATATTGAAACACCAGGAGGACACGTTCGCCGCCGAGCTGCACAGACTCAAGCAGCAGCCGCTCTTCAGCTTGGTGGACTTTGAGAATGTGATCGACGGGATCCGGAGCACGGTGGCGGAGGTCAGTGCACGTGTACTAACGTAGTAGCTCCTCACTGGGAGCCGGTCCGGATGATATGTCGCTGTCGCGCAGCATCTGTGGACGTTGATGGTGGAGGAGGCGGATCTGCTGGAACAACTCAAGGTTTGTGATCAACGCCTTTGTTTCTGGGGCGGAAATATATTTTTACTAAATAAAAAAACCCTCTTCGCTGACGCTTCCGAGTCTCTCCCAGATCATTAAGGACTTCTACTTGTTGGGTCGCGGCGAGCTGTACCAGGTTTTTATCGACCTCGCTCAGCAGATGCTAAAGGCGCCTCCGACGGCGGTCACTGAGCACGGTAAATGTGTTGAACACCAGTTTGGTATTCCAGCTTTGGATTCGGTTACAGGTACCCGGAGACGTCCTCTTCAAATCGTCCCATCTGTACAACAACAACAAAAAACACACGCATACGGCGCCGTGTCTCTTTCCAACATACTGCTAGCTAGGGATGAACAATGTATCGTCTTCAACCGAAAATCGTGTCACTTACCAGTCAGAAAGCTGCACCAGGTCACGTGCTCTCCACTCCAATCAGTGAGGAGCTCGTCGTTCAATTTAAAACGCGGCTGAAACATAGCCCACGAAATTAACATCAAAGAAAAAACCCAGTTTTTCTTTCTTGCATCATCTTAATGGAATTCATCTACACTTGATTCCAAGAAGAAGAAAAAAATTGTGCTTGAAATCGAAACACGCTATCTGCAAATTTTCATATATTTTCTTAAAATTGTGTAGCCCTGCCGCTAGCTAGCTAGTGAAAACTACATTTCCCACTACTCGAAAGCAAACAGCAAATTGCTATTTGTGAACAACAACACAAAAAACAACCAGTAGCCTAAAACTGTCCAGATCTCTCCTGTGCGTTGTTGTATCTTTGAAATAAACAACATCGTGCAGGCTGCCTAGGCCGGTAACTGGTTTTTAAATACATTTTTTTCTTCATTTCTTTCAAAACGTATTCATTTCTAAATTTATTTTTGTGTTTATAAATGTTAAATTCTTTAGTTGTTTTTTTTGCTTTATTCCTAAAGTTTATACATTTTCTTTTGAAATTTCTACAATTTTTTTATTATTATTTTTTGTGTCGGACAACAGGGAAACTCTAACCTCACTGATTTAATGTCAATCTTCATCTACATGTTGGATACTATAACTGGACAAATACTAGATTACGGTTCTGAGTGGAAGATAAATCGAAGCTAACTCTTGTATAAAAGTGTATAAACAGAGGAAAGATGGTCGACTCCGACCTGCAATCCTACTGGAACTGCTGCTTCTTTTAACCTCCAGCCATTTGTTTTTGTTACTTAAATGAAATTGAAATAATCTCAGGGTTCCTGATTTGTGTGCTTCTGACAACACGATTATTTTAGATATCAGCATTTAGTTTTTCTGTTCTCAGGTTGTTGTTTTTATTTATAGTTGATCAGATGGTTCCCAGCTTTTCTGTGTTTAGCTGAGACACAAATCTTGACGCCGTCGTTCAGTAACTTTGTCTATTATGATTCTTAGCATATTTTTTATTGTCAGTTTTTTTTGTTGTTCTGCTTACTGCCGTCAGACGTCAACGCCGCCTTCCAGCAGGCGGCGCACAAGGTTCTTCTGGATGATGACAACCTGCTGCCTCTGCTGCACCTCACTGTGGACTACCAGGGGAAAGACAGCAAAGGTCTGTTCAAACGTCTGCTGGTTCTTTGATGAACTCTCGTTTGAGAGTGTAAAATTTAAGTATGAGCTCTCATACACAGCACATGTATGCCATTTAAAGACTTTTAAACTTGATCAATTGTATTTTTGAGGCCCAAACTTTTAGACTTGTAGACCTGTTGTTCTGGTGGAAACAACCTCCGCATCCCGGGTGCTCCTGGAACCAACAGGTTTCTTTCTGGTACCTCATGGAGCTCCTTTCCTGTTTCTTTCGCAGTACTTATTTCCAAGTTCTTCCTACGAAACTAACCTGTGTAAAAAAAAAACAACAACTCACACTGTATGGTAATTCCTGATCGTTATAGTGTACCTTATCCTATTCACAACATAAACACGCAAAGCTTGCTGGTTAATCTCTGTTAATCTCTATTTTGGAAATTTACTGGGTAATTTCAGGAAGTACATTCAGGGAACTCATAGGTTTATTTTGGGGGACTTTTCCAGGGTACTCTGTCTTTAAAAAACAAACAACAGAATTCGGTCACAGGAGTTAAAAAATACATTCTGAAGTTTACAGTGAACTTTTTCTTGTTTAAGTCCCTCCAGAAATCGCGATTCTGCAATCAGAGAAAACCCTGGAAAATCAAGGAAAGGGGCGCATATTACGTGGGCGTTGGCATAATTCTTAAAAAGCCGCATATTCACAGCATAAATAGCACCTTAGACCAGAAACCCCAGAATTATGTGAAGTCTTCTGATTTTGCTGATCCTGCATTTTTCTCTCAGAAATGTGAAATAATTTTTTTTATCACTTTTGAGTGACACATTTTTCTGACAGAAAACAGGACGAGATGATGCAGAATCCATCACAAAATCAAGGATTTCTGCCCCCGTGTTTTCCAGAGGGGACTGGTTAGGTCTGCTTTCTCTTCTCTCAGAGGAGCCATTAAACTGCAGCCCCGCCCGATGGTAGAGCTTCACCATATATTGTGAATAGATTGTCATCACAAGAGACTTTTGCCATTGCAACAATTGTCAAGTGTTGTGAACTTTTTTCAGTGCATAGAATTCCCAATAATTCAAAAAAATGTCATGCTAATGAGATATTTTGTCAGTGGTACTGACTATTGGCTTTGCTTGAAACGCTAAAGGTCACAAAGTGCTGGAGGAGCTAAGAAGAAAAAAACAAATATGGCAACTGAGGTTTTCATTGGACCATTGATCAATATCAGACTTTCCAATATCGCGCAGCCCGGACTATCAGAATAAATCAAATCGAAGCAAAAAAACGGGCTTGTAACGTTCACCAACAGCTCAGTTATTTTCTGGTACTTTTAGAAACTTGCAGGTTTCTGACACGATACCTTCTCTGAACTCACAGGATAGATTGTGATGTAAACCTGCAGGACTTTCTGGTACTTTAAAAGAAAACTTCTCTGTACTTCCATGATACTTTGTGGTCACTTACTGGGTACACTCTTGTTATTTTTCTAAACTAGCTTCTTCTATTGTATCCACTAGGATATAATCACAAAAGTCGCAGGTTACGTTTTGGTACTTTCAGGAACTTCAGGGTCCTTTTTTTTTGTTTCAGAGGCGACGGCCCCCAGGGAAGGAGCCACGCCCCCTCAGGACTCGTCTCCTCGCGAGGTTCCCCCAACTGGCTGGGCGGCCCTCGGCCTCGCCTACAGAGTCCAGTGGCCGCTGCACATCCTCTTCACCCCGGCTGTCCTGGAGAAGTGCGTATCGGCTGGGCTCACCGGGCGGCGTCCTCCGTGTTTGTGTCACGTGATCACGATGTCCTCGTCCGTTCCCCCTGCAGGTACAACGTGGTGTTCAGGTACCTCCTGAGCGTGCGGCGGGTCCAGTCGCAGCTGCAGCACTGCTGGGCTCTGCAGATGCAGCGCAAGCACCTGAAGTCCAGCCAGTCGGACGCGTTGAAGTGGAGACTCCGCAACCACATGGCGTTCCTGATCGACAACCTGCAGTACTACTTACAGGTAAGGTGCTGCTTCAACACGACCCGCTGGTTGTTAGTGGATTAATCACAAGAAACAAAACGTTCCCCGTCGTCTCCAGGTGGACGTCCTGGAGTCTCAGTTCACTCAGCTGCTCCAGCTGATCAACTCCACCAGAGACTTTGAGAGCATCCGACTCGCCCACGACCACTTCCTCAGCAACCTGCTCGCCCAGTCCTTCGTCCTGCTGAAGCCGGTAGTCTCTTAAGCCGTCTCTGCTGCTGCGGCGGCGCGTCATTTTCGCCCGCCGCTAACATCCGGTCTGCCTTCAGGTGTTCCACTGCCTGAACGAAATCCTGGAGCTGTGTCAGAGCTTCTGCTCGCTGGTGGGCCAGAGCGTGGCGTCGCTGGACGAGAGAGGAGCGGCTCAGCAGCTCGACCTGCTGGTGAAGGTGAACCCCCGCTCTCCAAAGGGCAAAAATAAGCTCTAAAATCCCTTCCTGTTTTTGTTCTTTGTTTCTTAGTACATGGGTAATAAAACTAAGCTGACAAGTAATAAGATGAGAGAGTTTGCTACAATAATTGGATAAAAAAAAAAAAAGCACCAGTCCCACTGGCAGAAGTTGAAAAATGTAGAAAACAAGTGAAATAATAAGTCGTTGAACATCGCTAACACTCATATTTCAGGGCTTCCGGCGCCAATCTTCGCTGCTGTTTAAAATCCTTTCCAGTGTGAGGAACCACCAGATCAACGCTGACCTGGCTCAGCTGTTGCTGCGTCTGGACTACAACAAGTACTACACGCAGGCTGGAGGCACTCTGGGCGGGTAGGACCAGGCAGCTCTAAACAGAACCTCTTACATGACGACCCAAACGGCGTTATTCACTTTTATCTTCCCTCCAGGATTTAACAAGAGCGCCAAGGACGTCTTCACCTCACATGGGAATAAACACGGCGGCAGGCGACCTGGAAGCATCTTGGAATACTTCACAATCAAAACGGACCTCTATTGAAACATCTGCTGGGCTCATTCCTTTTTGTTTTTCTGCTTCTTACAGTAACATTGATGCAATTCACCTCTTACTGGACAAAAACTTACTTACTGTCCTAATTGTACACATATCAGAATAGCCAATCAAATGAGGCGGATCTGTTTGTTTGTAAACCAGAACTGATTTTTAAACGCAAGATTTTAAATTAATACATGTCACCATTTCATTTAGAGTAAAGCGTGTTAAAAACCAGGGAAACATGTGTGAATGACATATTTGACAAATCCTCATGTATAAATGTAAATATTTACCGGTATGAGTGTAAAACATTAAAACCAAACCTAGATAAAATGAAACGTGTCACAATTTATTGTTCCATAAAAACACAGTTTATGTACAACGAAGGCATGCAACGGAACAGCGAGTTCAAAGTCAAGATTACGACGAGGAAGAGGAAGAGGAGGCGTCGTGGCGATACTGAGGCTTGCTGTTGAAACCGAGCCGCTCCCCGCAGATCACGCTCTGGATGAGCCACTCAGGAGAGACGATCGGCACCTCCTGTGACGCCGCGCTCCTCTCCAACGCCGCCGGACAGGTGTGGTCCGTCACCACCACGTCAAACTTCCCGGCAGGTATCTCTGCAGGAGGGAGAAAAACCCACGGTCGGACGATTGTTCACGTGAGATCTCGCGGAAAAGTATCGGGATGCGGTTCCGGTACCCGAGCCGTCTGCGTCGGCCTGGTGCTGCCGCACGGACGAAGCTCCGCCCATCGTCACCAGCTGGACCCACAGCTCGTCCGGCTTCTCCGACACCATGAGGACTCTGAGCGGTTTGAACGGGCTGCAGCGGGGATGCCTGCGAAGGAGGAAGTATTAGAAACCGACCCGGGACGGAGGCGGCAGCTCGTTTGAAACCTGCGGGAGGAGGCAGCCGCCTCTCACCACTCGACTAGAGCGTCATCCGGGCCCACGCCGGCCGGCAGCAGGTAGTTCCTGTAGTTGAGCAGCTTGTTCTCCTTGCAGCAGTCTCGCACCCAAATGTGGGAAACGCACGGAACGCCGCTGGCTAAACACAGCAGGTACTTCCTGGTACGGCAGTGCTGGTCGGCGATGAGAAGACTCTGATAGGCTGCCTTGCACTGATGATGGAGGATAAACAGGAAAGAGGCGCATGGTAACTAGTTACCTCTACTGGAGGAACTCAGGAGTTTAATTCATGTTTTAATTCATTATTATCAAGTGTGGCTACTGTCTCGTAGGTAAAAAGACTGAGTAATAAAATAGTTATGTGTATATATATACACATATATATGTATATACATATATACATGTATATATGTGTATATATATGTATACATATGTATATACATATATACATGTATATATGTGTATATATATGTATACATATGTATATATATATATATGTATACATATATATATATATGTATA
>JAVLVB010000646.1:1403964-1416275 GCA_032876305.1 Orestias chungarensis
AAGAGGAAGGAAGCAAGGCAACAAGGAAGGAAGCAAGAAAGATATAAGAGGAAGGAAGCAAGGAAGGAAGCAAGGAAGGAAGGCAGCAAAGAAGAAAGAAAGAAAGAAAGAAAGATATAAGAGGAAGGAAGCAAGAAAGATATAAGAGGAAGGAAGCAAGAAAGATATAAGAGGAAGGAAGCAAGGAAGCAAGAAAGATATAAGAGGAAGGAAGCAAGAAAGATATAAGAGGAAGGAAGCAAGGAAGCAAGAAAGATATAAGAGGAAGGAAGGACCTTATAAAAGAAAGGAAAAAGTATGAAAGTAATGTAAGATGATATGAGAGGGAATGAATGACTTGAATTAATGAAGGAAAGAACCTGCTGAAGGAAAGGAAAGTAGGAAGTGAAGGATTAAAAGTGAGGAAGATAAGCAAGTATTAAAGGAAGGAAGGAAGGAAGCACGGAAGGAAGCCACACAAGTAAGACGTCAAGGTCGCTGCCTCCTCACCTGCACGCGGCCTTGGAAACAGCGGTTACCGTGGCCACCGCTTCATCCTCCTCCGACAGAGCCGGCCCTAGTGAGAAGAAAGATGCGTTAGCGAGAAGATGCGCAGCGGCTCGTCGCTTCTGGCTGAGGACGGCTCTCACTCTGCAGACTGAAGCGCTCGGAGCTGCCCTCCTCCACGGGCGTCACCAGCTTCATCCTCAAGCTCAGCTTCCCGTCTTCCTCTCCTCCCTCCGCCGCCACATCCACAGAGGCGTCGCCCACGGCGCCAGGCTTCTCACTAAACGGTGCGATTTCTGCACAAGGAGAAGAAATTAAAACATAAATGAAACTGAAGCTCGGCTGCAGACACCGTCCGACAGGGTTTGTTTGTAAACCCACCGATGGGGGTGCTATGTCTGAGCGTCTGCTTCAGCTGGTTGGTCAGAGGCGGCGTGGAGCCGGTCAGCTCGCCCTCTTTGGGAAGAGTGAAGTGGAAAGAGATTTCTGTGGCAGAACGACAGAGATCACCGCGTTGGAGCGGAAACCATCTCCAATGTTCCTTCAACTCACTTATCACAATAAACACGAACTGGGATACAAAGGAAAACTTCCAAAATGTAAGAAAGCAAAACACAAGAAGCCTAAATGTGGTGGGAAAAAAAAGGAAAAATGCATTTTGTTGTGTTTTCCAGAAGCATTCACGACCCCTTTTTCAATTAAATTTCAGTACACTGTTTTTATAAATCAGTGAATACAGTGCAACTCAAAGAAAAGCACGGTAGTGGCAGCGTCATGCCGTCATCTGCTAAATATTACCCCAGACCGTACACCTCCCAGCACGACAAACAACTTAAGCATGCAAAACAGAGCAGCGACGGACGCTTTAGATCAATGGATACTCGAGTGTTTGAACGGTCTAGTCAAAGTCCAGACCTGGTTTCGGCTGAGAATCTTGTTGCAGGATTTGAACATTTGTGTTTAGACATCCAGTCGGACCGAAACAGACATGATGCCCGAGATCAAGCAGCCTTGATAACCTCTGATAGTCAGCTCAGTTGTAGCTGTTTTGTGTGGAAGGCAGGGTTCCTGCCACCCTCCTCAAAGTGGCTTAGTGCCGGTTAAACCAATACGGACCCCCTCGGGCCATGACAGAGGCGTCACTCAACGAGCTGTAAGTCGACGTATGATCACAAAAGTTATGAAAACATTTTATAAAGGTTGAAAAGTTACTTAGCGTCGCTTTAACGGATATTTTCAAATTCAGAGATTTGGTGAAGAACAATCAGCAAAAAAAAAAAATGGGAATCTTGAGTGTTCAGATGGGGAAAAAAATCAGATTTATTGTGTTCCTTAGTGTCGCCGCTTTAGAGCAGCAAAACAGGACGTACCCCTGTAACCTGTTAGAAGGATATTTAATATTGGTTGAGCACAACTTGCTTCAGCCTATATTCAAACATGTAGGAAGGATCAAAGCGACCTCTTGGCCATTCAGCAGGAACCTGCGAGGAAATCGGCCCCATTTTTCTGAGCTCAGCGACCGAATCAGAGATTGAGGCGTGCATCTAGTAGTCCAGTTATTTTTAGTTTAAAGGCGGAGCTTGTGACGTTTAGACGCGATCGAAACGCCGCTCGGGTGTCTGAAAAGCTCGTTTAAGTTCTCCCGAATGCATCCGTGGCACGCCACAGACGTGACCTCTCTCAGTTTTCAAACATGTACGACTTCCTGTCGCCGCCACGTTCGTTGTTGGCCGATGAGGTACGGATGCGTGTGGGCGGAGCCATCTTACTGTGCTTTTATAAATGAAACGGCGGCTGTGTGGGTTCTTTGTTTGTTTTTTTACATGAATATTTGAGTCGGTTTGTCATACACGCAGCGCTCACCTCCTGAGCTCTCACTTAGGCACTTGTCTTTGACTCCTCCCCCCTCGCCGTCCCGGGACGACCCGTCCGATGCTGGATCCGCCCCTTCTTCCTGGGTCTGGCGCCGGTCGCTGTCGACAGCGACGGAAACGCCGGCCTTCGACCGAGCGGCGTCCGTCTTGCCGTCCTGACTCCGGTCCGGCCCGTCCTCCTGCTCGTCCTCCATCGGCTCCGGGGACATCAGCTGACTCTGAGAGAGGACCAGAGCGATTCCCGAGGCGCCGCCAGAGACCTCCTCCTCCTCCGTCACGACCTCCTCTTCCTCCGCCCCCTGCGGTCGCTCCTCGCATGGAGTCTCTTGCACACGGCTGCTCGCGTCCACGTCCGAGTGGTTGGTGTCGAGGGTTTCGTTAGCCTCCGTGTTCGAAGCAGCGTCCGCCGCTCTCTGTCCGTCGGACAAACTTTTCAGATCGGAGTTCCGCTCAGTCCGGCTAAGACGGTTCGACAGCTCTGAGATCACGGCGTCGCTCGCGCTCCCCGCCGCAGGGTCGCTGGCGTCCACGCCAGGAGCGTCCAGCTCCTCGATCTGTGTTGCCTGGCTGTCCTCCTCCGCGGGAAGCGGGTCGCTACTGTCCGCGCTCACGGAGAGCTGCAGCGGCGTAGCGAACGGCGCCGACTCCCGGGCCGGAGGCTGACTCTCGGAGGGCAACGCAGACGACCTCTGATTGGCCTCCTGGCTCTGCGTTGGAACAAAAACATCCTGAAACACAAGGAGAGCCGTGGATGTTGAAACTAGAAGGATGCCGGTTTTATAAGTACTCTCCATCAATATTCACAAAAAGGCATAAAAACATTCGAAACAAATCTAGATTCCTCATCTACAAGCTTTCATCCTGCAATCCAAATCCGGACCGAGCAATGGTTCTGATCAATTAATTAAAAACAGACCATGTTTGATGGCGCATTTTTCAGCCAGAGACAGAAATAAGGGTCCCCGTTATAACTTTTTTTACGGCAGTAGCTGCACTCGACTTAAAGCGACACCAAAGTTTCAGATTCGGTCGATTTTGGCGGTCGTGTTTTAGCCTGAAGGAAGACTCCATTTCCCATGAGCACCAGCATAGCACAAATGTTTTGTATAACTGGTTTCCTAGAGAAGTTTATCTTAAAGCAACACAAAAGACGTATCGGTTTTGGTCAATTTTGGTGGTCAGTGGACAAAAGCTGTAGTGTTTTGTGTTTTAGCCTGAAGAAAACTCCATTTCCCATGAGCACCAGCGCATTGCGTCATAAAATCCTGATCTCCCGGCCGCCTGCAGTTGGATTGAAGTTCATTTCTGTTTCCAGTCTCTGTGTGAAGGATGAATAGTGATGAGGTGCCTGCCGCCCTCGTCAAAGTTTCTTAGTGCTGGTTAAAGCGATACGGACCCCCTGGGGTCATAACAGAGGTATAATTCAAAGAGCTGTATGATCACAAAAGTTATGATGATATTTTATTAGGGTTCAAATGTTAATTCGTTTTGCTAATAATAATATATATAAAATACGTAAATATTAAAGCTAACTTTCTGTTTCTGTTTTTTTTCTTTCTACCAGAGCTTCACTTCATTTTTTGTTTTTAATACTTGAAGTTTAAGCTTTTCAACTCTTAAATCTTTAATAAACTCAGTTTCTGTTTTAAGAGGTTTTTAGTTTTAATCTGAAATAAAGGCTTTAAAATGTGTTTATGTGGGACGACTTTAAACTCCGGTAAAATAACCATTAATTAACTATAAAGCGTTTAAGATAGTTCAGCTCTAACCTTTTACTTAAAGAAAACAATTCGGCCTCAGTAAGTTTTTATTTGATACCAAATCTAAGCCTTATAACCATAAATAAAAATAAAAATCTAATTTATTATAACAGATTATAGGAGATTATACAGTCCAGCAGCCAGTGGGGAGGTTTTATTTTGAGTTGTTTTCTTCAAATCACTTTTCGAACTGAATCATTTCAAAATAAGAGCATGATTATAAACGAATTATTAACAGTCGAAAACTAAAGCTTTACTCAACAGAAGGTTTACAAAACAGTGAAATTAATTAATTAGTGCTTTAAAATGTACTAATTATTTTGGGGGGAAGCTAAGTTTCAAAGTTAGCAAAAGCGCTTGGCTAAAAGTCAACACGTCACCAGGAAGTGGTCCAACCACGGTCAGCTCAGCTCGCCGTTAGTTTAGATAATTTTGTTAGCTGGTTTCAAATATTCAGTCATTAATCAAATACAAACGTGAGAGAACTGCGGCTGGGACGGCACTGGCAGCGCTTGATCCGACCCCAAACCAGAGGAACTCTTATACGCGGCGGCGGTTAGTGGGCGTGGCCTGGAGCCCGCCTCCCTTTCCATTGGCTCGTCCTTCTCTGGCGCTCCCTCCTCTGGTGGAAGCGAAGTGTCCATGGGTTCGTCTGCACAGAGCAGCAGATTCATTAGAGCCGTTTCCCATTCGCACGCTATTCATTTCCGACTCACTCGCTTACCGCCTTCGGTGGGCGAGCTGGGAATGATTATGTGGGCAAAGTTGTCCGGCGTTGGCGCCACGTAATCAACGGAGGTCCTGTGGGGAAAAACGCGCAGACGTGGAGTCATTTTATTTAAGTTTTTTTAAGTTTCGTTTCGTTTTTTTTATTGGGAGTGAAATTGTGCGACTTACTGGGACAGACTTTCCTGCACCAGCGTTCCCTGTCCGGACAGATGCAGCAGCCGGAGGGTGTCGGCTGGCGTGGAGGTGGGCGGGGCTTGCTGCTCCGGCTCAGACACCGTGCTGTGGACGGCGGCGCCTGAGGACCCAAGCGTCAGACGGAGAGAAACCGAGTTTAGCCTGACAAGTTTTAAATCCAGAGTGAAAACCGTTCATGCTAGCGATGCGTCAGAAAGTTTAATATAACTAGTCAATAAAAGACTTTGTATATCACGTAATGTTAGCCGTTTCGCGGACACTCTGGGTGACGCGCCCATATTGGCTCACGCATAGGATTGTGGGAATCCGGAGAGCTCCGTTTACAGTTTTGAAGAAAGAAAAAATGGGTGGAGGCGACTAAAGTGTACAAGTACAGATCTTATTCTGAGGCATAAATATCTAGAACTTAAGATTTTTAAGTGTTTTATTTAAGTAAAAGATCTAACAAGTAAAAATGATTGGAGTTGTTAATCTGATGAGGTCATCTGTATGTTTGACCAGACTTTTTGCTGGACGCGGTTTAATAAAATCATCGCGAAGAAGTTATTACATTAAGGGGATTTATTTTGAATTAACAAGGGTGATTTTCTAAAAGAGAACAAAACCACAAAGAACATTTAACAGCAAAAAAAACCTAAAGAAAACTTTTAAAATATTTTTTCCTTGAAAAAAGTATTAAAATTTATTTGTAATGTCGTAATTTGACTTTACGGTCTGAACATTTTTCATAAATCAGGTTTTTTCTTTATACCTATATCTACTTATTCACATTATTCTGCTTTAGTGTGTTTACTGCTGTTTTAATTTTTTTAATCTGTTTTTGCTGTTATTTCTTTTCAGGTAAGTATCCGCAAAACAGCTGATTGAGAAATTGTCAAACAAGACGTGCAACACAAATGCATTTTCCTTGCTCTCAGGTGAACGTACCTGACTTGTCGGCGTCGAACAGATCCTCCTGCGACGACAGGACCTCACAGTCCGGCCGGTTCTGGGAGTGCAGCAGGACCTGGACGCTCGGCGGGCGGCCCGACTGACCCAGAGACTCAGAAGAGCTGCTGGAGATCACGTCCGACCTGGAAAAGGAGGACGTTTCTCAGACAAAGCTAAGGGGGCCAGGACGTGGCGTCCCTCAGGGCTCTATGCTAAGTTTTCAGACTTTCCTGTTAATCTTAATCTCCTGGTATCACACATTAAATCCACAGTCACAAACTGCGAGACACAGTTAAGGGGAATTTTTACAATTTAAAAGAAACTGTAAGTTGGTTGTTTACATTTTTGAGGGGATTTTTTTTAATTTTTTTAATACAATTACATTGCTCCAAATATTCCTATATTACCTCCGTACCTTTGTTTTCAATGTTTTACTTTTAAAATGCATCTTATCCAGAGGATTTAGTTTTAATCTGAAACAAAAGCCTTTAAAATTTGTTTGCCTGCAACCAAATTAAATTATTGTTGTTAACTATAAAGTGCCGTTTGTTACTCGTGAAAGTGTGATTTTTATACCCAAACACAGAAAAGCTGCAGTTCTGCTCTAACCAATTTACTAAAAGAAAACAGCTTTTAATTGAATACCCTCATCTAGACTTAATTACCCAAAAAAAAAAGTGTTAAAAGTGATATAAGCGATTATGAAACTTATTGTAGAGTTTTTAAAAATCCATTTTGGGACGTTTTTAACTCATTCTGAATCGTCTTTTCTTCGTCTGCACCGCTACTAAACTGTTTCCCCCATTTCAAAATAAAAGCATGAATATAAACATCTCACCCTTATGTGTCAGACTCAGGGCCCACATCCGGCCCGTGAAATCAAATTAATGGATTATTTTTCATTAATAGCCCGGCGATATGGAGTGCAGGTGACTTAAAAAACTACTGATCCCACAATGCACCCCGTTTAGCTGCCAGGCCAATCGCACATCCTTCATTTAGCTCATGGCTCGACCTTTGTGCATGTTTGGTAGCACGAATCTGTGTGAGCAGACAAACTTGTAGTCAAAAAAAGATGCCAGGCGTCCAGGATTGATAAAACGACATAAGACCAAAGAAAACTGAGAGATTTGATTTGTTAATGCAAAAATTTATTCATATTTACAGGTTTTGTTATGCAGCATGTTCTTATTTTGAATTTGTATAATTTTGACGGAATATATTTTTTATTTAGAGCAACATGTTTTGGGACATTTTAGTAAGTTTATTTTTTTATATTTATTTTATTTTCATAATTTTTTTTAGATAATATGACATAAAAATAAAGACATTTGAATGTTTGTTCTTTTAATGTTTACTTTTTTTCCTAATTTGTATAATTTAGGTTTGATACATTTTTTTATGGAGAGCATAATATAAAAGTTATTTAAGGTTTGGGTTAATTTTTTTCCTCATTAATTTTTAAAATAAGTTACATTCGGCCGTCAAACTCAAGTACGCTGTGGATTTTGGCCCCCTGTGCAAATTCGTTTTTACGCCCCTGTGCTGACCTCTTGAATATTTCCTAACAGTCGAGAACAAAAAACTTTTATTCAACTGAAGGGTCAAAAAACTGCCGAGTGAATTAACGCTTTAAAATTTCACCCGGACAAATTAATTTGGGGGAAGCGAAGTGCGTTGAACAATTTCCAAGACAGCAAAAGCTAAACGTTAGCGCACTATTAGCGCATTAGCAAAAGAGGTCCAAGCACTGCCAGCGTTCTTTGTAGATTATAATTCAAGTTAAACAAAGCTGTGTTCACATGAAACGACCAAATCAATCAATCTAATTTATGATCAGCACTTTGTTTCAGCTTTGGCTAAATATGTACACAAGCAGTTTTTGTAAGAACTCAATTAAAGCTAATAAAATCAATATTGCTTAAATTAAAAATATCATTAAAATTATTTATTTATTCACATCATTTATGCCATAAATAATCCTCGTTTACCTCACTGCTTTCTTGTTGTCTTGATGCTCCGATGTTTTGGAGCCGGCACCTTGCAGCTCTGCAATAGCAAACAGACGTTGGACTGATGAGACGTTAACGCAGCTGCTAAGCTAATAATCTAGCAAAGGAAACATGAAGCTGTCTGATCACTTTGTACATTAAGTTTATATCAATAAGAGGATATCAAATTTTTTTTTAAACTGCTTCTTACTTTCAGAGCAATGCTTAAAGTCCCCGGAAGCTTGAAGATCCTGACTCTGCGAGAGCTCCAGAAACCCAAACTGAGAACTCCCACCTGAAATCAAACACAGCTGCCTCTTATTACGTCATAATAAAACAAGAAATGTTTTTTTTTTTATTAAATAGGAGCCGAACGCACCGTCAGACTGAACACAGTTTGTGGTAGAATCTGCTCCAGGATCCATTTCAGCGTCCTCTGGCGTGAACCTGAACGGTTCAATAACAACGTCATTATTTCACTAACAGAGCATCAATATATCTAAAACAGAGAGAGGACAGAGAGAGAGGCTATTACACTTTAATAAATATATATTATAAAACATTCAGCAGATTTGATTTATTCTGATAGTCCGGGCTCTGCGATATTGGACAGTCTGATATTGATAAATGGTCCAATGAAACCATCAGTTGCCATTTTTGGCTTTTTTCTTCTGTCCCTGGTTCCTCATAAGTTCCTCCAGCACTCTGTGACCTTTAGCATTTCAAGCAACGTCAATAGTCAGTACGACTCACAAGATATCACATTAGCATGACAATTTTTATATTTAAGTTCACAACACCTGACAATTATTATAATGCCAAAAGTCTCTTGTGATGACAATCTATTGGCAATATATGGTGCAGCTCTACCATCGGGTGGCGCTGCAGTTTATTGGCTTCTCTGAGAGAAGAGAAAGCAGACCTAACCAGTCCTCTCACAGAAAAAACGGGGGCAGAAATCCTTGATTTTGTGATGACTTCTGCATCATTTCGTCCTGTTTTCTACCATGAAACTGCGGGAAAATACAAAAATATGTGGAAAAGTGCTAAAAACTTGTGTTTTGTTGTTTCCAAATGTAGGAGAATAAACCTGCTTCTCTCACATCTAGTAAACAGCCAGCATGACATAACATAGCAGCATAGCTGAGCCAGTTATTTAGTCCCGTTATGCTAACTTAGAGTCTTGGACCATTTAAGGTCATCTATAACGTAGTATGAGCTAAATATGAACATTGCTTAGTTCTGAAATGTCTAAGAAGAAAGCCAGTTGTTACTAACTTAAAGCTCCTGTAGTAAGACGCTCGATCAACTTCAGTCCATTTGCTTTACTTGCTTACTATTTAGACTACGCTTTAAGCTAGTGTTGGCATGCTAACTCTAACGCTTTGAGCAAGTGTTAGCATGCTAACTTTAACGCTTTGAGGTAATGTTAGCATGCAAACTAACACTTCAAGCTAATGTTAGCATGCTAACTAACACTTCAAGCTAATGTTAACATGCTAACTAACACTTCAAGCTAATGTTAGCATGCTAACTAACACTTCAAGCTAATGTTAACATGCTAACTTTAACACTTCAAGCTAATGTTAGCATGCTAACTAACACTTCAAGCTAATGTTAACATGCTAACTAACACTTCAAGCTAATGTTAGCATGCTAACTAACACTTCAAGCTAATGTTAACATGCTAACTGTAACACTTTAAGCTAGTGTTAGCATGCTAACTCTTCAGACTAGTGAACTTCAGTCCATTTGTTTTTATTAGTTTACGGGGCAGATCTGACACATCCAATATGGCCGACGCGCTGACGCGCCTCCGCTGCTGGGACCAAAATGTGTGTTTGTTATAGTGGCGCACGGTGATGACACGACTACGCACCGGACCATTCACTTTTGGCTGGGGGAGGGACGTTAGTGTCAGTCAAAAGTAAGAAAATAATCAATTATTTCACATTTCTGAGGGGAAAAAAATCCTTAAAATCTGATGAATTTACATAATTCTGTGATTTCTGCGCTTAGATGCTATTTATGCGGTAAATATGAAGCTTTTAAAGAATTACGCAGCCCCCCCCGCATATTCTGCGTCCTCTTCTTGATTTTGCGGGATTGGGAACGAATGTCACATAAAAAAAACTTTAAAAAAACAACCAACAAGCTCATTTTACAATCCACCGGGTCAGAAATGTTATTCTTGCTAAATGTGGATTAAAACCATCAACAGAAACCAGAACCAGGCAGCACATACTTTTTCTTGCTTGGAGGAGGACAGATGCCGATGACTTGACTCTCCTCCTGTAGCGGCGCGCTGGGCTCGGCCGCTGCCTCGACGTCTGGATCCACAAAGATTAACATTTTCTAAATTGTGTGGATTCTGGAAAAGCGTCTTTTTGATGTAGAAACTTCTAACAGTTTCTGATTTCGCAGCAGCGGTAAAGCCTCACACTGAAAATGTATCCCCTATAAACATAAAACAAACAGCAGTACATTCTCCCACATATATAAGGAAGATGACTTGGATTTGACCTGAAACGTGTCCCTCAGTCAGATTTGACCGGAATAACATTCGCAGTTTTTTTCCCATTTCCTCAAGTAAGCAGTGAGTATCCAGAAGGATATGATCCAACACATTTGGCCAAATTCACAGAGAAATATGTTATCAGAAATAAAATAGACACAGACCGCAGATTTATTATCTATTATGATGGGAATATACTTCCTCAGATTAAAGGTTTTCAGTGTGAGGTTGTTCTAGTGCACTTAGGACTTTTCAAACATCTTCACATGAGGATACAATAATTACAGAATTATGCTGTTAATCAATGTGAAAACTAATAATAATAATAATAATAATAATAATAATAATAAACTGACTTGGTTCTGCCTGGTTGTTGCTCTCTGATTGGCTTTCTGTTTGGGAGCATCTGCTTCCTGGAGGCGATGATATCAGTTCCTGTGGTGGAGGAGGAAAAAAAAATACTTTAAAAAGAGACAAAATGTAAAGAACGATTCAAAAATGTATTAAAAAGCCTTAAGAAAATAATAATAAACATGCATAAAGGTCAAACATGGTAGAACACGTTTCATTGTACTTGGGTGTGTCCAGCAGGGGGAAAATTAGGCCAGAAAAAAATGTTAGTTGAACTGCAACTTTGCATTTGTAGCAAATATAAATCTTTGTTTTGATTGGGGAAATTGGACAGAGCTGCTAGATCCTGTCACTTTAAAGAAAAGCAAGATAAAAATCAGCTTTTTACTTCAGTTCTTTAATACATTTGAACCAAATTCTTGTAAAAATCTGAACTGTATCCATCACATACCTCGGGGTATTTATGATGTATCCCAATCCGACATTGACATTAAAAAGCATTAAACACATCCACTTAGCTGTATCTACATAAAAAAGTTATTAAACTCTCCGTCTGCGTAAACACCACCATAAAAACACGGAAATACAATACATTCTTCAAACTCTGAGCCAAAGAGAAATAGCAAAGAAATAAAGGATTTTTGTAAATTACAATGAGTTCAATAACAAATGAAACCCCAAAAATATAAAAATATAAAACAAAACAGGGCATAAACCTTTATGTTGAAGTTTTGAACTTATGTAAACAATTGTTTGATAAGAAGTGGGTCAATTTTACTGGTTATTTCAGCTGGTCTGTTTGGAGTAAACGCTTCTGACGTTTTGCACAACAAAAGTGATAAAAAAGTGAGTCGGATTTGTGCCGATATCGATAATCGTATCAATATCGGTATCGTATCGGAAGTGAAAACGTTGTATCGAGACACTTTTAAATATCTCTGAAGTTATAGCTTTACAAACAAACTATAAAACTATCAGTTCTAGGTTCTTAACTGGATCCAAGTATTCCTGTTGTCTGGGTTGTTAGTTTTCGAACATCCTCCACAGGTGTGGGAATATTTATTTTTCCCTTTGGGATTATTATTATTTTGATTTAAATAATAATATTGGTTAAAAAAACATATTGTTATTATTTTGATTTAAATAATATAATTATTATTATTATTATTATTTTGATTTAAATAATAATATTGGTTAAAAAATATTATTATTATTTTGATTTAAATAACATTATTATTACTATTATTTTGATTTAAAAAATAATATTGGTAATAATTTTAATAATAATATTGGTAATAATCATTATTGTTTTGATTTAAATAATAATATTGGTAACAATATTATGATTATTATTTTTATTTAAATAATATTAATATTATTTTGATTTAAATAATAATATTGGTAATAATATTATTATTAATATTTTGATTTAGATATTATTATTTTGATTTAAATAATAATATTGGTAATAATTTAAATA
>JAVLVB010000646.1:1419067-1431012 GCA_032876305.1 Orestias chungarensis
TATATATATATATATATATATATATATATATATATATATATATATATATATATATATATATATATATATATATATATATATATATATATATATATATATATATTTGTATTTATGTTCGTTTTTGCAGACAAACCCTCAGAACTTTAATATTATATTTTATAGTGGATCATATCTTCAAAATCAGCTTTAATCTTCCAGCATCATCTAATCATCCTTATCTCTGCTCTACTATCTGATCTTCTTACACCTTCCTCTTAATTTTCTACCATTTTTGTCTATAGATGAGTTAAAATATATTAAAAAGCCATTTACAAACTCCAAGGAGCAAGCAATAAAAACCGATTTAAAATATTACAGGAAAAAAAAAAGCTCTGTGAAAGGAAGCGAAGCATAAGGAGTTATTAGGAGACTCAGAAGGTGTTTTTATATTTAAATAAAATAAAATACATCATGCATTACAACAGCATTTTGTCGATGGACCAGTTCTGAAAATGTTCAGGATCTGCTCGTGTTGTTAAATCTGAGCGCACCGCAACGATTCACATGTCATAGCTATACCTGCTCGGATAAATCATGTAAAGAAAAATAGAAATGTGGGGCATTTGCTCCACAGTGGGATCTCTGAAACCTCCGTGGGATCCCTGTGGGGTTCGGAAGAGTAAAAAAAGATATAGGTTAACTTCTTCAGTCAAGTTATCCTCCTTCATTCCTTGCTCTCATTATATCTATCTGTTATCACCTCTCACCCCCATATCACCATCACTAATCTTAATTGTGGATCTGAAGAAAACCTTTGTTTGTTTCTCCTTAATGTTTTGTGCAGTTTTTCTCTCATCTGATTGCCTCTTTTTTGCACCTTTTGTGCTGATTTAGACACTACATGTCCGATGCATTTTGTTAATTTAATTTGTGCGCGCGTCACCCCGACTATCCTCATCATCTTTGCAGCCTCTGTTTCCATGGAGACCAGATATTTCAGCAGCACAGCCGGCCGAAGCTCACGCAGATCACAGAGGCGTCTCATCGCGAGACAACAAGAAGCAGTTATCGTCTGCTGGGCTGAAGCTGCCGGTAAACGGGTGGGTCCAACAGGGGAGATTATTTATTAATTAGTCCACCTTCATAGATGGAGGCTTCATCCGATATCTTTAGTGAGAGATTATATCATCATTCATCAAACCGGGTCGAATCGCTGCAGACTGATCAGCTTCTGGGCTCAAAAAAACTATTATAAATAAATTTTTGTTGGTTTGCTGGCTGCCCACCACTGCTGGGAAGGTCATTGGTTCAAATCCTGTCAGGCGACTCAGACTTTCTCACACTATGAACTAAAAATGTCCCTGGTGGGTTAAATGCACCTTCTTAGACACGCCAAGGTGTTGGTCCATTGCGCAAACTGCTAAACACGACAGTTTTGGATTCATTTCACTGTTGAATTAGTTGGAAATGGTGACAACGTCCCACCGGAGAATTCAAATTGCGCTCCGGCTGCACCTAGGCGCACAAAAGTAAATATCGGCAAGTTTAAGCCCAAAATTAAACCCACAGCAGATTTAAAGTTACCATTTTAACCACATGCTAACTTTGCTGCCTTTCAGCTAAAAGCTGAGCGAACCGTCTTAAGTTGACTTAAATTGTGAGTCGGCACGTCTCGCAAATTGTGTTTCACAAAATCAGCTACTGGGGATAATTTGCAACCTTCACAGCCACCAATCATGCTGCCACTGTGTTTATTGAATACACAGTTACCAGCTAACAGCGGTAGCATAAGCTAACCTGGTTCCGAACGAGACAACAAGCAGATTCAACCTTGGATATCATTTGAAAATCAAAGTCCCAGGATCTGGAAGAAATAAGAGTCATAGAATCCGAGCTGTTGGTGAAGATTTGGGAACCAACATAGTTTTATCAGATCCAGAATCAACAAACAAGCTACTAACAAGCTTTATGGAGAACCGGATTTCACTTTAGGCAAACGTGCCGACTCCTTTAGTCATCAATACGTCACTTTTACTAGAGACTATTTAATCTAAAAGAAGAAAAAAACACTCTGATTGATGCTTAATGAATTTAGCCAGTTAGTCAGCTAGCTGAGTGGGGAAATTCAGACACATAGATGTGTTAGTCCAGACCCTCTATTATGTCTGAATCAAGTACACATGTGTGGAACCTGATCATTACTTTACATATTTACCAAAATTACTAAAAAAAAATGTATTTAAAAAGACATTTAAACTTGAGATCATTTAATTTGTCCTACCATCTGTTTCCTGGATCCCATCACAAGCCCGGTGTATTTAGAAATCACATGAACACCCCTGCTGCACACCCTGAGTTCATTCCTAGGGATACAAAAAGAGTCTTTTTAGTTTTTACTTTTGAGAGGATGGAAGTGGGTTATTAAAAAAAATGAATCATTTCAATTATTTTCTGTTTTATGGGAGTGTTTTTTAATTTTTTTTAAATAGACAAAGGGTCTGAGATCCAAGGAAGCAGCAGAGATGCTGACCAGGTGGAAAGATCCTGGTAAATATATATATATGAATACATAATCTGACAAATAACTGGATGATCAGATCTTTGCTGTCTCCATTTAACATGAAACCAGACATGATGCATCCTTTGATAACGAGGTGATGCCGCGAGCCTCCAGCATCAGCATCAGCATCACTCTCAGCGCTCATTTCTGCATGATGAAACGCGCCGGCCCAAAATGTCTAACCAGCTCCGGCCCTGATCAGGACAGACGGAGATCTCTGCGCCATGCTGACATGTTTCCGGCTACAAACACAGAAAACAGCCTTACCTTCGGGATCAGTGTGTCCGCTCCGCGGTCCGGCTGCGGGAGCAGCGAGCATCGCTCACACTCAGACTCAGACTCGGGGTGTGGGACGCATGGCACGTAAAGATGCACAAGCATTTATTAACTGCGGTCAGAAACGATCCCAGCGATGATGGCATTTATTTAGAGCTGCAGCAAAAAAAACAAAAAAACACGCAGTCAGAGATAAAAAATCTTTGCTCCTCAGAGTGAAATCTTAGATCATTTCAACAGATCCACATGTGGAGAAATGACCGTTTCTCTTATTGTGATGTAAAAGTGGAGAATATAAAATAAACATGCAGGTTATAAGCATTTGCTGCTTTTGTTTTAAATAACTTCTAAATTAAGTGTTTATAAAATAAAATAAAACAAATGCACGAACTGAAGGATACAATCATCATTTATAGACATCATATGAAAATGGGTCTGATAAACATCTGCTTGTTTTTTAATCTCTTAGAATGAAAACATAATTTTTGTTGCTCATTTTGTTTAATAAACACACAAATTATTATTATTATTAATTATTTTTACAGTAACGTTAAATAAATTTGCTGCTATTTTGTTGCCTTCGCTGTCAATTATGCAAATGTGGTTTTCTTTTTCTTTTTTTGAAGACATTGAGAAATACCAAAAACACTCATTGTATTTCCCTCTCTGACCAGCAGGGGTCAGCAGACACTCTCCATCCGCCAGACTGCTGACTCACTCCTGGATGTGAAAAGGATGGAAGGATGCTGGAGACAAGCTTCTAAATAGACTGGAAATCTATAAAAACTGAGACAGTTACTGTAAATTACAAAAGTGTGGCTTGTTTCGTGTCTTTTCAATATTGGTCGAAGTGAAAAGTAAGTAAGTAAGTAAAATGTATTCATAAAGGACGTTTAAAACAGCTAAATCGCTGACCAAAGGGCTGTACAGAAGAATAGAAAATAATAATAAAAGAGCATAAATCTCAAATATTGACTAAAAACACAGAAACACTCGAAATGAGAGGACTAAATGACTGGGAAAGCTAATGAATATAGGTGAGTTTTTAATCTGGATTTAAAGATGGAGCCTTCTTTGTGTCTAGTGCTCAGTTAATGCCCTATAATTATGGGACAGAAAACATGTGTTGTGTATGCTCTTGAGCATTGGCATCACAGGGGAGAGCGCACTACTGTTTTGAATCTAACCTCACTAGTCGATCATTCAAAGTATCCTGGGTTGGTCACACTTCTGCGTTTCACCACCTCACCAGAGGGCAGTGGGGAACCCTTAGGGCCTTCCACGCCTTCAGAGAAGGCCTAGAAATTTTGTGGACCAAACAATAGGAGTATTAAATAAACTTTATTTGTATATCCAATCAGAATCATCAGAATCTATCAAGACCCGGTTATCTGGCTCATTGATTGGTTAGGACTTCATGATTTAGAAGAAGGCCAAGTAATGTGTCTTAGTTTCAGAGATAAGGACGACTTGACTTTGAGTGGGCGGAACGGAGAAAAAAACGGATTGTAGGTCTTCTGGAAGTCTTAACTTCAATCTCAGATGTAGAGCGGTAAGATACCGTGAGAGGGAGCTAGAGAGCGAAATGGCGGAAGACCAGAGGGATGTTGTGGCTAGCTTAATAGCTCGGCGGATGGCCTTCGCTTTCATGTAATATATTGTGCATTTGAAATGAGATTTTACTTTTATGATACTCATTAATTTATTTGACTCAGTCGGTGTGTGTGTGTGATTCCTTTGCGCCGTGAGTTTAAAGCTCTGCCCATGGTGATTAAACGAGCCTTTGTGTCCGAGTCCGTATGCACGGTTTTGGTAAAGTTGATGTTGAACAGGTTGCTTGTTGCGGAGAATTTTGTAGATATTATTGCCTATTTTTGAGGTACTTGTCATCTTTGATCGGATTATTGCAGTACGTAAGGCCTTTCAATTAATCGTAGCCCATGGGTGGTTTGAAATGGTGGCTAGGGGAGGCTCATGGCTGGGGGTGAAGGCCTGGCTGTAGTGCTCACTGTTTGCCACTGCCACAGGGGCTCCTCAAGGTTCAGTATTGGGACCTCTTCTCTTTACTATATACACCTCCACTCTGGACCAGATCATTTAATCGCATAGTTTCTCATACCACGGTTATGCTGACGACAACCAGCTCTATCTGTCACTTCCTACCCGATGACCACACGTTCTCAGCACGTAAGTCAGACTGTCTGTCTGAAATTTCAAAATTGATGAGAGCCCATCACCTCCAACTGAATCTCTCAAAAACTGAACTGCTTATTTTTGCAAACATATACTACAATATTCACATCCAGACTGGATCCCTGTCTCTGACTCCATCAAATGCAGCAAGAGACGTGGGTGTCATGATTGATGGCCAACTGACCTTTAAAGATCATGTTGCCTCCGTTTCTCCATCTTGACGCTTTGATTACTAAACATAAGAAAGATACGACCATATCTAACCCAACATGCTACCGAGCTGTTGGTTCAGTCTATGGTTATCTCCCTTCTTGACTATTGCAACGCACTTCTGACTGATATACTAGCCTGTACAATAAAACCTCTAGAAATCCAGATATCCGGCGACTTGTCTGGTCTTCAATCAGCCCAAAAAGTCTCATGTCACCCCTCTGTTCATTGAGCTTCACTGGTTACCCCTGGCTGCCCGCATCAAATTCAAGTCCCTGATGCTAGCCTACAAAGTCCTTAAGGGTACGGGTCCCATCTACTTGAATACTCTTGCAAAGGCTTATGTCACAGCTCGGTTGCTTTGGTCGTCAATGGATAGTCGTCTAGCAGTGCCTACACCACGCTTTAGACAATCCAGACTGTTATCTTGTGTTGTTCCAAGATGGTGGAATGACCTACCAAGGGCCAGGAGACCAGCAGCGTCCCTGTCTGTCTTCAAGAAACTCTTGAAGACCCACATCTTCAAAGAGCATCTCCTGTAGCTTATGGTCAAATAGACAATAAGGATAACATTGTGTCCGCTTTGTAAGTCGCTTTGGATAAAAGCGCCTGCTAAATGCATGAACACAAACATACTGATCAAATCAGATTGGCACAGGGGAGAAAAGGGAACGTGGAACATATGCAACAAGTATAACTAATAAATGTAACTAAACACAACCAACTGAAGGATGAAAGTAAGGCCATGGTTTCCCCTCCCACTGTGAAAGTTCAGATGGTATCATCCAATCTTTCAATTTGATTGCCTTGCTTAAGCCCAGTTCAAGTTACTCTACCTCACAGCACCAGCAAAAGAAAACAAACATGGAGTACAAAAGATAAAAAACTAGAACTAATACAGTTTAATTGTGGTCTTCACAGATGGATTGCTGCAAACTCAACGGCTCAATGAGGCTGCCGGAACACAAGCCCCTCTTTTTGTCCTTTAACTATTCTCTAATGGGCCTTAGTTCTTGTTGCTTTAGCTGCTCTCTCAGTGTTTACCTCTTCCTAGAAGCCAGACCTGGTCTGCTTGGTTTAATAATAGACAAAGAAAACCAGAGTGAATGTCAGGTATGGTGAATGTTTGTCAGGTTCTGTCTGTGGTTTCTCCTTTTCTTTCCCAGAGTGCACTCCTGGAGGCTGCTCTGCCTGGGACCTGCTAAGCTGGCAGCTCCTGCTGAACAGGTGCTGCCAATTTCCTGATTGTTTCTGTGGAGTATAAGAGGAGCGGCTCTGCAGTCATTCAGTACCTCAGTGTCACCTTCCCACTGTATCATCAAGCCCTCCAGTGGTCCCTGAACGTTTACTGTTTGAATCTATGTATGAGTAACTTTTTGTGCTGTCCCTAGTGGGTTTTTTCTTGTGTCTGCTACACCAGGAACTCCACTGTGTGTATCCTCCAGCTAAAGAGTCTCATCAATACCAAACTGCAAGAAACCGCCAAGGACTATATTCTATGGACTGCATCCGCTCCTTGGACACTCACAAGACCACTCCTCTGCATGTCCGCTCTACTTGTCCTCCCCAGCGTCTCCATCGCAGCCTCCATCATCATTCCGCCCTCTGGACTCAACACCTCTGAAACAACAGAACCACAAATGAATTTTAACTAGATCCTCTCACCTCCCCTTGGCGGACCTCTTCCTGGTTTCAAAGTGAGACTTACTCAGATTAAATATATTCTCACCTTCCTGGAAATAAACTCACCGGTCCGTTTCGCTCAGAGTTCCCGGTTCCCCTTTTGCTGATTCCAGTCTTGGACCTGAGATTTCACCTTGCACATTCAAATGTTCAATCTGTAAAGACCTCACTGTAAATAAATCCCTTTATCTAATTTCCGTTGTCCTGCTGAGTTGCCATTTCTTCACTTGGGTCAGCAACCTTGAGAAAAGCATGACAGTAAAACCACTCCTGATTATCAAAAGACAAAAAGCAACCCAATCAAAATTGTGGCAATGTGGAAGTAAAAACCCTTTTAGTTTAAATTTCACAGGCATGAACGTTGAATCAAGAACCTCTCCAAATCCACAAAGTAAGCTAAACAAGTTCGACATGAATAAACAAGCAAACCTAGAAGAAATCAGTGATGTGGTTTAAATTTTTTTTACACTGTAAAATAATGTGATTTTCTAATGTTAAACATTAATTCCTTATTATCAGCAAGTTTGTGTTGCATCTTTAGTTCTAAAGAACATTTAGAAAGTTGCTTTTTATAGTGAGAATAATTTTAAATATGTAAATCATTTAAAAATAAATTTTAGGTTATTTGTTGCTTGTGTTAATTACAATTCAAATCCATAAAATCCTTTTTTCTTGTCTTTCCCGTCTTATTTTGTTGGTGTGGATGAAGACCAGTGGTAGTACCACGCTTGTGTCCCATCCGAGTCACATGAGGACAGTTGTCATTATATTTGGACGGCCTGCAGCTTCGTTGCTGGTGTTTATGCAAATGAATCCTGAAATAAGAGGTTCTCTCTCTCTTTGTCATCTTCACAAAGGCAGCAGCTCTGTTGGCGTCATGGAGACAACAAAGCCTCGTCAGTCCGGTCATCACTGCCTGGTACTCGGAGAGACACAGATAGAAATAGAACGATTGTCCACTTTAAACTTTATTTTTAAAGCCTATTTATCTTTTTTTGTTTTTTTTTGTGTGTGTGGGGGGGGGGGGTTATATAAAAAAACAAGTCGGATCATCTTTAATGTTGACTCGTATTCAAATATACTTCCAATCAAATGCCGGGACATCAGCTGCCGTCCAATCACATTCTTACCACCCCACACACATACACACATGGAGCCACGCCCCCTCGCCCATCCTGCCCTGTCATGGTGCTCACTCCGGATGCAGTTGTCATGGAGATGGAGGAGAGCTCGGCGTCCACCGGTGGCACTGTTACCATGGAAATCTCAGAGCGAAGGAACCATCGGATGCTGATTGTGGTTGGGGAGATTTTCACGGATCGGCACCTGGAAGCCGCCAGGCGACAGATTGTCCAAGGTGAGAAGAAGAGGTGTAGCGTTCGGGGCAACTCCGCAAAGAGCAAATCTACTGATAAAACTTTTTTTATATATATACCTTTGATTGTCATCTTCTTTCCATTCTGACCTTAAGTTATGAGAAACCTGAGGGAGAAATAAACAAGTTTAAAGGAACAGCTGCTGGAAAAATGTTGGAACTAAAAGCCTGAGAGACGACAGAATTTTATCAGGTTACAGCATCAAACCTCTGCCCGTATGTGGCTCTGGACTTTGACTGGGCCACTCCGTGCTTGTTGTCTGTTTCCAACGCTCGGTTTAATATGGAAACTCTGCTAGTGAGGTTACTGAGATGACCACGTTTAAAATCAGTATGTGTTTTTATTGTGACGTCAATATTTTATCAGTGTTGTTTGTAGGTTGCACGCTTAATGGCATTGATGTTTACGAAAAGTGTAAGCATCATCTGGGATGTATCCCATCTCTCGCCACTGGATCTGCACACAAGCATAGATTTGGATCATGTACTCAGCTTATCAGGATAAGCTGAGTACATTAAACTGTTTTGCATTAAGCTCTGGTCTCCTCTGAACAGAGCATCTTTATCTTTACCACTTGTGGCAATTGTCAGGCAGGACTGATTCTCCCACCTAAGCGTCCGTCCTCTGCAGCTCCTCTCGGCTCCTTTTTCGGTTTCCGTTGCTGCAACCTGATGAAACTCTAAATTTGCAACCTAAAGGATCTGATCTAACATCAACACAGATAGCGTTGCCACACCAAGCTAACCTCATTTTGTCATTGATGCTTATTGATTTGTGTTTCTATTTCATCCACGTCAGGTTTGCTCTCCTGGAACATTAACCTGTCCGTTTGCAACTTGAACAAGGAGCTCCAGCTGTTCAGGACCAGACACACTGCTCAGTTTTCTCCTCAGGTCAAAGGTCAGTGTGGGTTTATTGATCACAGAAGCAGGAGCTTCCCGGTGTGTGTCATGCTTTGTTCTGGCGTTTGGAAAGTGTTGCGGTTTCTCTGGACTCAATGGTTTTGTCTAAAAAAGAAATTCTGATGCGTTGAATCTTGCTTTCCACGTTTCAGGACATATTGATCTGTCCTAGTGAGAATCAGCGAGGGTGGAAAGCCGTAATATCAGATCAGGAACTTGCTGTGTTCAACCGCAGAAATGCTGAAACAGATCTAGTTCAGAGCTACAACAGGTTCATGAAAAGAAGTTGCTTACCTTTAAAAGGATGAAATGTGTTTTAAATTTTAAAGTAAAGGCAAATAATGTTGATGTTTTTCTGCTCTTACGTTTAACATTTAATTTCTACAAGTGATGGTGTTAAGGAAAGAAAATAGTTTGCAACCGATTGGCAAACGTAATCAGTTGATCAGTCGATTCCTGTTTGAGCTTCTGCGGTCTCCTCCTGGCTTGTTCCTGAATATTTCTCTTCATCTCAAGGGGACAGTTTAGTTGTCTTTTTAAAAAATCTTGTCAACTTCTGAATAACATGAACTTTTGTTGGATCGGATTGTTGAGAAATGGCTCTGAAATATTTTCCAAACTTCCGCAAAGCAATATTTCTTCTTCCAAGCGCTTGGTCAGTCTGATAAGAGCTATCAGACAGAATCTATCAGCTCCAGCTAAAACATTATCACTAACCAGAAGTTTTTTTCCCAAAATTATAGATATTCCTGGATAAAGAAGATTTTAAATATATAAAAAAGCCCGAAATGAATCTGATCATAAAGGATTTCAAAACTGTTGCTCAGCATCAAAACTTCTTCTTGCCTTGTGCAAGTCTTTGCTTTTTGCTGTAATGTCGTTAATAATAACGTTTTCAACGACTAAACCTTCTCCTGCAATCACAAGTACAGCAGCTATCAGCGGCGGCGGCTTTTTTTTGTGTTGTCCAGCTTTGAAGCTGCTAAATCCGTCTCCTCTATCTATGCTGCAGCTCGGCATTTTTCTGCAATCTCAGCTTTGTTCTGTCTGATTTGCAGCAAAAATTGAAAGGGTTCCAGAGATTTTTTGTGAAAAGAAACTGTTTCTCTGCTTGATGTGAACAATTTTTTTCCTGATTTCACTGGTTTTCTGGCTAATTTAACTCGTGTGCCACATCATGCAGATCTGACCAGACTCTGCTCCATCTGCAGCTTCGAAGATTCGAATATTGTGAGAAAGCTTTGACATTTATTAGTGTCACAAGTAATAGAAACTGTTTAAGCAGGTTTTTTTAAGCAATAGACATTTTTTACATATTGTATATCCAGGCTGGTTTCCATGGTGAGCTCAAACTAGACTGTTTTATGCTTTTAGCTTAAAATGACCACTGACTTAAAGAGCCTTCAGAAAAGCAAAGGCATCCTTCTGTACCCCAGTTTTTTTATCTTTATAGTGAATAAAGAGGAAGTTAGACGGTGTTGGAAAATTACCCTTTTTTAATTTTCACATATTTGTCCTCTACAATCCTCCTCTTTAGTTTGAGGTAAAATAGTTAAAGCAAAAATGTTGATTAAATTTTTAGAAGTGCTCCAAAGAAAACAAGCTGCCGGATCTGATTCTGATATAAAAGGTCACAGAGGAGAAGGGATCGCGTTTCTGCTTCTAACCTGAAGGTCAGTTGATTAAAAGCTGCTCTATCTGTCAGTATTTCTCTGGAGGGGGTATAAACCCCCCCACAACCATTTGTATTTACCTTTGTGAAACCGTCTCCCATCGGCAGCCATGGGCTGGCTGGGTCTCACTGCCCGTCACGCTCCGGCTCCTCGGAGCCACGCTTTGAATAGTAATGCAGCTGCTGGTGGGGGGTGAGGGAAGCCATCATGGCCGACCGGCCCAGACACAAAGAGAGGAAATGTGTTGCACCACAAGTGGATTACATTTATTCAACCTACAAAACAATATCAGTAAAAAAAAAAAAAGGTTCTTCACCTGCATTTACCTGATAGTTAAAGAATGTGCATTATGCAACAGTTGGTTCCGACCGAGTAATCTGATTGGACGAGAGGCTTTCCATGAGCGCTGATATAAACCGATAACAGCAGTGGGACTGTTCACAGGTGTATCTCTCCGCTACACCGGTATTCTAACAATTAATTTTAAATGATACAACGTAGCTTATGCGCAGAAAATGTTACCGTTCGTTGCCTGGGAACAGCATTGTCGAGGAACTATTTGTGTTAACTATTTGCTGTATCTGTGAATATCGGCACGTGTAATTGTCTACGACCGAATCAAACCAGTGCCGATATTCACCGATATAGCACCCCCTCTCGTGTGATATTGCTTTAATAAAATCCCAAAAGTGTGTGTGTGTGTGTGTGTGTGTGTGTGTGTGTGTGTGTGTGTGTGTGTGTGTGTGTGTGTGTGTGTGTGTGTGTGTGTATATGTATACATATGTATGTATGTATGTATGTATGTATGTATGTATATGTATACATATTTATGTATGTATGTATGTATGTATATGTATACATATGTATGTATGTATGTATGTATGTATGTATGTATATGTATATGTATACATATGTATGTATGTATGTATGTATGTATGTATGTATATGTATACATATGTATGTATGTATGTATCTATGTATATGTATACATATGTATGTATGTATGTATGTATGTATACATATGTATGTATGTATGTATGTATGTATATGTATACATATGTATGTATGTATGTATGTATGTATACATATGTAT
>JAVLVB010000646.1:1434512-1482618 GCA_032876305.1 Orestias chungarensis
TGCCTCATGCAAACTTTAAGTGCACCAGCTAATGTTTCCCTGGGCAACACATGGTCAGTGGAACAAAATAAAAAGTCCCCTCCCACATTTAAACTCAATGTTTTATATTAAATAAACTTGAACTACTGTTAAATTAAATCAAACATCAAAAAGCAAAATAAACAATAAACCAATAGCAGTTGCCTTGACAGCAGCTACAGCTTTGTTACCTAAGGTTCAGCAGTTTACCTTCAACAGGTAGAAACCCTCAGCAAGACCTGGTCAGTACAAGCAGCCCTCTACCGCGACCGACTGGAAGTTTGAAGACACAGAGAAGACAATTGCAAGCAGAGGAAACTGAAAAGAACTCCTGTTTCTGCACCAAACTCTAATGCATAACTCCTGAGTTTTTAGTGATTGTAATGTGAACTATACTAGAAAGACGAGAGGATGCATTTCCAGTTAGGCAAGCAGACAGAGTTAGGAGAGCTACTATAAAATAATGACTTTTGAGAGAAAACAGCTGTTCTAACTCTCCCTGTATCCAGTGATCAGTGCTACCTAGCTAGCTTCACAAAAACACATTTCCTGAATACTTTTTGTTCGTTTGAGGGGAAAACTGTTTATCATTGACCTTTAGATGGTTTCATAATTCAGGGACCGCTTTACAAAGCACCCTTCATAGAAAATGCATTATTCTGCTATTACTGAGGAGAAATACTTGTACGTCGAGCTGCCGAGTTTGTGTGTGAGGGATTCAAGAGGGGTGATGTAAAGAGCCGAAGGAGGGACTGGATGCCTGATATTGCTGAGACGTTCTGGGAAGAAACAAAAAGGTGCGGCAGGCCGAAATCCGAGTTGTGCAGCCAACAGCTGTGCAACATTCAGAGAAGACCGACAAACGTTTGAGACGATGCTGATTCTGCAGGAGCAGCTGTGATGGAGCTCAGTTTCATTAACAGGCTGATTGCAGAAACAATTATAAACAGGTCAGCAGAAATAATCATGCTGTCTTATCATAAGCCTGAAAAGAGCTGTCATCCCAAACTGAAGAAATCATAAAAGAGTGTGTATTTATATGCTGGGTGTCAAATAGAAAGGATAAAATAACCGTTTCTATCACTTAAGTTGAGAAAGGTTGTTTTAATCACAGTTACTTTCAGTATTTCTTATTCCTTCAATTTAGATAAATATGCATGACTCTGAGGTTATTTTTACTGCTGACAGCTGCTCTATCTTTGACAGCAAAACATATTCAGCATCTAAGAGAACCGTTCTTATTGTGATCTCATATTATTTCAGGAACAAAGAGAAAAGATAAGAGAGCAAAGTGTCCAGACTACATCGAAAGAAGAGCTGAGAAAGATGCATCTTTCTGTCTGGGTCTCTGGGTTCTTGTTAGTCTCCAACTCAGATAAAATTACACCTGATCAGATGGGAAACTTGACCTCAGTTACCTTTTAATACCCTACTTTTCACACATTACCTTTAAATATCTCAGTTAAAAATATTAATTCAACACTATGGAAGCCCATTTCTGCCACTCTGATGAAAAAACAAAACAAAAAACAACGTATATCTCATAATTAGGACTTACCTATATCATTATAAGATAGTGTCTTACAGTAATTACATTTATTCTCATTACTATCACTTAACTATTTGATTAATATGAGGTAGTATCTCATTATTATGACTTAGCTACCTAATTATAAGATAATATCTCATAATATTGAGATAATATCTCTTCATTTTGAGATTGCAAAGCAGTAATAATGTGAAAATATCATAATGATAAGAAATTATCTCATATTAATTAGATAATATCTCATAATATTGAAAAACTATCTCATAATAAATAGATATCATATTAATGATAAACGACCTCATATTAATAAGATACTATCTCACTATAATGAGATACTAGAAATTGCTAAAGTATAATAATGAGATACTTTGTCAAATGAATGAAATAGCTAAATGATTGTAATGAGACACTATGTCATTATTGTGAAATAATATCCTATACTAACAAGATATTATCTCATTATCATGAGACAGCTTTTCACAATCATGAGATATCATCTCATTAGTATGAGATCTCACAATGAGAAACTATCTCATATTGATGAAATAGGTACTGATATGAGGCTATATCATTATTGTGAAATACTATCTCATATTAGCAAGATAATAATCATAATATTGAGATAATATCTCTTTATTTTGATATAGCTAAGCAGTAATAATGTAAAAATATCTCATAACACGAAATGTTCTCATATTAATGAGAAACTATCATATTAATAAGATACTATCTCACTATTATGAGATACGATCTCAAATTAATTAAATTGCTAATTTATAATAATGAGACACTAGCTCATATTAATAAAATTGCTAAGTGATTGTAATGAGACACTTTGTCATTATTGTGAGATAATAACTCATATTGACAAGATATTATCTCATTAATATGAGATGTTTTTGAAGAGTTTGCATTTATCCAACCAACAACCATGAAGAGTTTTATAACATAAAATACCTTAAAATATTTCTCTCAATCTTTCTGTCCTCCCCTGCTTGTAGTTTCCTGTTGGAGGTGCTCACTAGCATGCAGGTGTATGATTTGTAGTCATGGTGATGCCCATCCAAACCCAACATACCATAATAATCACATTTGAAGCGTAAACAAAATATTTTCTTGTAATAGAAGACTTTATTTATTTATTTTTTTAATGAACGCCTCATTGCGAGTTCACCATCAATTGCAACCGAAAAGTCCGAGCGGCTCGTGAAGGCAGCATGAGGCAGGAGCGTGGTGTGGGTGGCTGATCCTTCATCATCCTCATCCGCAGCTGCCTCAGTGGCATCAGGACCCTCCCTGCTCCATCCAAGGCACCGAGGACGGTAAGAGAGACCCCCATCCATCCATCCATCCATCCATCCATCCATCCATCCATCCATCCATCCACTCATCCATCCACCCATCCACCCATCCATCCACCCATCCATCCATCCATCCATCCATCCATCCATCCATCCATCCACCCATCCACCCATCCATCCATCCATCCATCCATCCATCCGTGCGCGTGTAGGGAGGATTAGACTCTGCTGCTCGCGTTTTCAATGTTTGCTGTTTCATATCTAAAGGAATCTGTTTGCTTCGGTAAATTAAACGTCGGCTTGAGTTCTTGCTCAGACCGAGGAGGTCTCTCTCTCTTTCTCTCTCTCTTTTTGTGCAAAACAGCTGAGACTGAAGCGTTTTCTGCATTTCTGCGTGTCTCTCGGATTATTGTGTGCGTTATCCCAGCAGATGTCAGCTGTTGACTTTGAGATGTGCTGTGTGATGAAAACGTTGCATTTTGGGTCGTTTGAATCCATCATCTGTGCGTTTTTTGCTGCTTATGTGCAATAATTATCCATATTTTTAGTAGTCTAAAAATGAGAGAAGGAAATTTGATGCATCTTAATTTTCACAGAAGTCCTCTTGCAGATTCCCGTTTTTGTTGGTCTCAATGTGATGCTGTGAGGTGATGCTGCAGGTTGTTTAGATCTGTTTAGATTTGCGAGGGCCTGCAGCCTCCCTGACTCATGATCCTCTCCGTGCAGATTCAGGTGACCTGATTCTTTGGTAATAAACAGACCTGAGGCAACAGCTGGGGAGCATTTCTGGTTGTCCATGTCCAATCTGTGCACATAAGTGGAGGATTACGTTTAATCACGGGAACGTCTCCGGTGTTATGCAACTGGCTGGACGAGAAATGCCTAAAAAACTGAGCGAGAGCTGATTTCATCCTGAAACTCACAAAAACAAGTAGATCTCTGATTTCTGAGGTTATGCTGAGGTAAATCACTTTTTATGTACTTAATTTATGCAGGTGTACCAACACATACTGAGCTTTCAAAGGGTTAAATGAGAACAGAAGTTATTTTAGAAAACTAAATGAAACAGTTAAAAAATGCGTAAATCATGTTAGTATAGCATAAAATTAATTATTTTACGCAAACTGATGCAGTGAATTTGTGGAAAATATCTAGCGTTAGGTTCAGAACTGTCCAATGAAAGTTTAAAAAACTGGTATAAAAGTTGGGAACCCTCGTCTTCCGAGAACGAAATCCTGAAGGATTGTAGTTGGGAATCAAAAACTCGTGGTTAGGTTCAGTAGTGACAGTAAAAGCATTTCCACATGCAGAATGTGAAGGAAACTCAAGCAAACTTGGTCGGTGGAGCGATGGAAGAAGGCTGTTGGGTCCAGATTTACCATCTTCAGGGGTGATTGGCACATCAGGACAGGAGGAGAGCTAGTTGAAGCGACGCAGCAATCCCTCACTATCCTCAGCAGGGCTCGGTTGTCTGCAGTTATTTTTGTGTGATCAAAGAACCTGCAGCATATTTTTCTCTTCTGCTGTCTCAGTTTCTTACATTTTATTGTTAAATTAAAGCCAAGTTCACATGGATGTGTTTCAGCAGGAGAGACGCTTTCTTCCCCTGCTCTGTCCTTCAGCTGCAGGTCTCGTCTTTCACCGGAGCTAAAATCAGGCCTGACGTTTCCGCTAAACATGAAGTCATCATCCCGCCCAGATTCTTTTAGTTAGAGTAACAACAGCCCCCAACCCCCTCGTTTTCTCCAGAGCTCCCAGGATGCATCAGGGCTGGGTGAGGCCGAGTGCTGAGCTCGGCAGATCGGGTCAGGGCGGAGACGGACTGGACTCCCGGTAGCATCCTCTGTCTCTGTCCTGAGAGGACAGCGATCTTACTGGAGCTCTGCTGAAATAAATATCGTGCATCCGTTAGTGTTGCTGTCACTACGAATATAAAGATAAACCTGAACAAAGCAGATCTGCAACCGGAACCATATTAAAATCTGATGAGGGCGTTATTTTTGGTAAATATTGCACCTCAAACCATTCCTATCCAATATGAATACTGCACACACTGATACTGTGATGATGGTATTTTTGCTAAAACATTGTGCAGCGCTACTGTAACTTAAAAAAAAACACTGTCCACTGATAGGACACATGTTTCAGTTCAAAACTGAGACAATGACTGAACATATTTAGCTTCCATAAACGTCTGCAGATGACGGACAGAGCATCAGTTTCTTCAAGGCAATAAGCAAATAGTTCCAGCATTATTTCTAAACAACATAACTTTAGAGGTAAGGGTTAATAGTTATTGTATCAAGTACAAAGCTAGAATAAAATAAAAACCTTAGGAGGTAGATAAATAGTGATGATGGTTTAATCTATAAAGTTGCTTTAATTGAACTGCCGGAGTTATTTTAGGCTGTAGGATGTAGCAGGTAAACACCTCAAACTGTTTCCCATCTGTAGGTGAGAAGATGTTCCGCTGGAAGTGAAAATGAGTTTCTGCTGCCGATAACGAGAGGCTCTCAGTCTTCAGGACGAGGGAGAGAAAGCGGCTTCTTTGTCATGTTATCACCTTGTACCGATTAGAAGAAGCAACTCGAACATCTATTGACAGTCTCCACATTCTTCTGGCAGATTACAGTCAGACTGGATGATTTTTAAACAGCTCAGTTTGAGTCCCAGCTTTAGTTACCCCAGCAGGTCTGGACAAGGTTTTCTGCTCGTCTAAGCGGATGTTTTAATGTCGTAAAGACTCCAAATTTATTTAAATTAGACACAATGCTACAGTTATTATCAATCTGACCATAAGCTATCGAGAGGAAAATCTCTAGTCATAGTCAGTGGTGACAGTAAAGAGATAGAGGGAGGTACAGAGAGTAGTAGAGGGGGTATAGAGGTTTGGGTAAGAGTTAGGATAGAAGATGCTCTTTGAAGAGGTGAGTCTTCAAGAGTTTCTTGAAGACAGACAGGGACGCTGCTGTTCTTGAGGTGCTTGGTAGGTCATTCCACCATCTTGGAACAACACAAGAAAACAGTCTGGATTGTCCTAAGGGTTGTTTAGGCACTGCTAGACCACAATCCATTGATGACAAGATGACCGAGCTGTGACATAAGCCTTTGGAAGAGTATTCAAGTATACGAGAGCAGTACCCTTAAGCACTTTATTGGCTACCATCAGGGACTTGGATTTAATGCGGGCAGCCAGGGGTACCCAGGTAAGCCCAATGAGCAGAGGGTTGACGTAAGAGTTTTGGGGCTGATTGAAGACCAGACATGCTGCTGCGTTCTGGATCATTTTTAGAGGTTGTAGCAGACCGGTCAGGAGTCTGTTGGAATTGTCAAGGTGGGAGACAACCATAGACTGCACCAGCAGCTGGGTAGCATGTTGGGTTACGTATGGTCGTATCTTTCTTATGTTTAGTAATGCAAAGCAACAAGATCGAGAAACTGAGGCAACATGATCTTTAAAGGTCGGCTGGCCATCAATCATGACACTCAAGGTTCTTGCTGCCTTTGATGGAGTCAGAGACAGGGATCCAGTCTGGATGTGAATATTGTGGAACTTCTAATCTGGTTGTGAAATGAGCAGAGTTGGTAAGATTGTTGCTGGGTTCTTGGTTTGAAGCCAGGAAC
The DNA here is from genome assembly GCA_032876305.1 of Orestias chungarensis. NCBI lineage: Eukaryota > Metazoa > Chordata > Actinopteri > Cyprinodontiformes > Cyprinodontidae > Orestias > Orestias chungarensis. The sequence continues at coordinate 1,441,005 of JAVLVB010000646.1, forward strand.
CATGTTTTTCCTGTTCAAGAATCAAGAATCAAGATTCAAGAATGACGCTTCTTTAAAATCCTTCTACTCTTTGATAAAACTTTGTCTACAACAACAAAAAACCAAACAAGTGTATTCACAGTACATTGCATGAATTATATTGTTAGCATGTCAGTAACTTCTCCCAATGATTTTTTGGCGTAAAGAGAAGGAAAACCTCGAAAAGATGCAGGAAACCAGCAGTCAGCGATCGATGATGGGAGAAAGTTTGAATTGTGCACAACAACATACAGCAAGTTATCTTGTTTTTCAATTATTAGAAATCTACAATATAGTGTAATCTGCCATCTGCGAGGACTTGTCTTAAGAAATCAACGTGGCTCTTTTGTCAGTGGCTTGCATCTAGGGTCTCCATGGTAACCTGCTGCTTCCATCACTGCAGGTTTAATTTAGAAACGAGCCGCAGCATCAGAAGGGAGATGTTTTGCAGCCGTCAAGCGCATTTTCTGCCATTGCTTTGCAGATGATATCCTGGTGTGTTTTCTTTCTTTACCGAATTGCATCTCAAAACTGCACATTTTGAAAAAATCTCTGAATTCATTTTAAAGTTTTCCTCGTTTTAATGAAGAAAAAATACAAAATAAATCGTCTTTGCATCAGAGAAAAATAGTGCTAGAGACGCAGCAGATCTTTGTGCCTCTTGGATATTTGGCTAAATCTTTGGTTAAAAAGCTAAGTTTGAATCGGGCTTCACACTGAAACTCCTGTCAAATATCTGAGTTGATCTTGTTTCTGTTATCTGTTAAATATTGTCAAAAAGCTGTATTATCTCTAGTCCTGATATCGACAAGATTACTGCAAGGCAGTTTACAAATGTCTAACCAAAATCGGACAGGCTGCTGCTCCTTTTTTGATCCTCAAAGCTGCAACCTAATTGGTTCATTATAAGAGGCCTTTGAGGTCTTACGATTAAGACCTGCTGATTGATTCCAATAAAAAAATGTAAAACTAAAGGAGATGGCTCTCTCTTTGTGATTAAACTACAACATGAACACATTTTTACCTTTTTAACTAGTTGTGTACTATAAAAACTTCATTCCAATGCTCTGCACACTGGTCATACCTCTTCATCGCAGTGATTTAGCCTGTAACTGGACAGTTTTTCCATTTATTTGGGTACTTAAATCTTATTTTTTTGCAAAGATGTAAGCCATAATCATCTAAATTAACAGAAATGACAAGTTAAATAAATACCTTTTTGTGGAATGAATCTATGATTTAAATTTTTTTAAATTGATTTTAACTGATATAGTTTGATGACATATTAACATAACAGGAAGCTATAATTTTTTATCTGCATCTCCATGAACCGCCGGTCTATCTAAACATGTTGCTGGCATTAATGTCATTAATGATGTGGCCTGGGTTTATAAATATTGCCTAATAGAGACAGATTTTCAAACATACTGTCGTTGATTTCTTGTATAGTAATGAGGACACACAGGGTGAGATGTTTAAGGGAGAACTCACAAACATGGCTGCTTCATTTCAGGCTCACCACAGCGCTGAGATTATGTCCCTCAAGACTCACCTCTACAGGACCTCAGTGTTCAACACATGACAGAGAAAGCAGCAGGCTCAAATCAGCTCTGCCTCGACGTTACGTCCCTCGGAGGACCTGTCCGCTGGAGTCTCTCTTCATAACAATGTGTCCTTATAGTTTAGCCTTGTGTTTCACTCCAACATTATATTCCTGGCTGAAAAGCTCTCATCGATGTTAATGTGTCCCATGGAGACCTAATGAAAAATGAGCCATTTAAAAATATTACTTGTCATAAAGTCTTAGACTGTAGGTCTAATTTTATGCTAATGCCATTAAAACTCTCCTTATTTCTAATCTTATGTTATAATTTGGTCTTGATCAAATTATGATCGGCAATAAAAGGGCAATAAAAAAATAAAAAAGCTGTGTCATGCCTGAAAACCATCTCCTGCAGAGGAACCTTAATGTTTTGGTTATTTGTCAATTGTGTTGACACACCCCATCACTTAAGCGTGTGGGCGCGTTCGGACCTGTTGTTACGCTCGCGAAGATCCTTATTAGCGCTCGCGTAGTTTTGGCACAATCCCGCCGCTGGATATGCTCTTTGGTTACTGAAAGGTGTGTGCGAGTGCACGCTTGGTAATTCAGCAGCTTAATGACCTAACCCCTGTGTGCGCCCCCTGGTGGTTGGCACTCTGCTGGTTGAGAAGATGTGATTGGAGATGCAGGCGCTACAGCAGAGCTCAGCATTATTAATATAAATATTGTTAACGATCAAGTTGATTTAATTGTGATCACGATTAAAATCCGATTAATGGTGCAGCCGTTATTATGCTGTATGTAATTTATTAATAAAGGGCAGAAAGTCTGAGAGGTGTTAGCCTGGAAACCCAACAAATTAGCCCCCCAATAAGGAAATTAAAAGCACTCTCGCATCTAAATCACCACAGTGGGAAATGACTCAAAATAACTTAATACTTCAGAATATTGGTCCTATTCTGACCAGCATTTTAAACAGCTTTAATCTCTCAGTCTCACTTTTATCCCATCTAATCATGGTTTACTGTTCTGATAGCTACAGTTATGTGCTCTGAGATCACCGTTATTTCACACCACTAAAAGTGCAACTAACCCCCGTTTGAAACCATAACCCTGACCCCAGACAAAGTTTAAAAATAGTCCAGCACAGCAGGCACTGCCAGGAGATACTGAATCTCGTGGCAAAGTGTGAGGATGAGGTTTCTTTTCTCTTTGATTTGTCAGAAAAAGCCTTGAGAAGTTTTATGTAGAAACATTGAAATGATCTGATGATGTCTGTGCTGAAACTGGAGCGTAATCCTGTGCAAAACCTCTAAATTCATTTCACAGTTTTTAAAATACGTTAAACAGCAAACGGCTATATCAGCTATATCTGCTGCTATATCATCCTGCATTATTTCCTACTTTAAACATGGGTGTAAATACAGCACAGTGACAGCAGCTTTGTTGGGATTAATGACTTTCTACTCACTCATAATGAAGCCAACTGGTTGCTTTTGTTATCCGAAGACATACTCGTTTATGGCCACAAACAGTGAACAAAATAAGGAGTGTAACCTTGAAGGTCGAAATAAAGCAGCATTTTATATTTTAGCAGCATTACAAGCTAAAAATTATTCAAATTAATGTAGTTTTGTTTAAAATGGCAGGAAAATTGGAGGAATGCCACTGACAGCCTGTTTTCCCCCCAGATATCTGTGTTTGCAGAGGAGAGCTGCCTGTTTTCTCACCACAGTAAAACGTCCTCATGCAGTTTTTTCTGCTGTCACATTTTTGCCCACTGCCACCAGAGTCGGGTCACGTCAACTGGTGGTGGCACATACTGTAAGGGACGTGGTTTACTCTTAGCAAGTAAAAACTGCTTTCACATTTCTGCACGTGAAGCTACAGCGACATTTAAAAAAAAACCCGGAGCTTCATTCGGCGGCTTCAGAACATTTCCCATCATGCACCACATAAAGCAGTGTGTAGGCCGACTGTAAGTCGTATTTAGCCCGAGTGCCTGCGTTCACCCACTCACCATCATACAGCTTCTTTCTTTTTTTACCTTCTTGTTCTGCACAGGGAAATATATTCTCATTTGAATAAAACACTTTTATCAAGTCAAGTTTGTTTGTAGAAACGGTTTCAGCAGCAAAGTTGCTTTACATGAATCACATCAAAACTCAATTTTACGAGTCACCGTTTTAGATTAAAGGCAACCTTTAAAAAGTGAGTTAGCCATGATTTAAAAGAGCTCTGTTTTTCATCTGATATCCAGTATTACTGGGAGCATAAAAACAGACTGTTGCTTCTGGTTCTGTTGATATCATCAACATTCGTATAGTGGAACGAGCTGATCAATGATTAATTGTTTCTTTGTTCTTTGACTGCTTTATTAAAGGATTACACAAAAATTTGTACTGAGTATATTAATGAGGAAACTAAACCTAAAATAAGTGATGATGATAAGTCTGATTATGTGTTTCCTGAGGTCCATAATAATCAACACCTTGACGTGTGAAAGGATTATTGCAACAACACGTCCTCACTGTAAAACATCTGAAGAAGAGAAATTCAAATTCAGTGAGAAATTCAAATTTTAACACTTTACTGTTACGTAAACGGTTAAACACGGATTTTATATAATAGTATTACGGATAAAAACAAAATAACTTAAAATTAAAGCATCTTAATTTACATTTGAGTTTAGAAAAAATTTGAACAAAATCCGCAATGGCGGAAATATTGTTATCCTTTAATGTTTCACAGTACAACATAGAGACACACAGGACAAGTGATCAAACCCACACTAAAGGGTAATTTAGAGTAATCTAATCTACCTGGAGAGACGTCTTGGACAGGATAGAAGCTTCTGAAAGAGACAGAGACCAATGTTAGTGTGTCATATATGATGGAAAATCAAATTTCCTTTCAGCTGTTTTTGATATACAATTTAGGTATAAAATGGTAGTATGTGGCTGAATAGTTGGTCGGTGTGCCTTCAATAAGAGTATTGAAAAAGAGAGTCTCAATTCAAATAGGAGAAAAACAAGAGTGTGCCATTTAAGTTAGGCTTTATACAAAAGCTACTCCTAAATTTTCCCGAATATACAGTCAGAAAGTTTTAAATAGCTCAAGCTGCAACACACAGTCCCGTTCCACCACATCCCAAAGCTGCTACTATTGGACTGAGATCTGGTGAGTGTGGAGGCCGTTTGATTCCAGTGAACTCATCGTCATGTTCAAGAAACCACTCTGAGATGATCTGAGCTTCATGACATGACGGCACATTATCCTGCTGGAAGTATCCAACAGAAGATGGAACACTGTGGTCATAAAGGGATGGACATGTTCAGCAACAATACTCAGGTAGCTGTGGCATCACAATGATGCTCGATTGGTACTAAGGTGCCCAAAGAAGGCCAAGAAAATGTCCCCCACACCATGACACCACCACCACCAGTCTGAACCGTTGATACAAGGCAGGATGGATCCATGCTTTCATGTTGTTGATATTCTGACCCTACCATCCGAATGTGGCAGCAGAAATGGAGACTCATCAGACCAGGAAACGTTTTTCCACTGTCCAGTTTCTAATTGTAGCCTCAGTTTCCTGTTCTTAGCTGGCAGGAGTGGCGCCCAGTGTTAGTCTTCTGCTTCTGTAGCCCGTCTGCCTCAAGGTTGGACGTGTTAAGCGTTCGGAGATGCTCTTCTGGATTCCTTGGTGGTAATGAGTGATTATTTGAGTTACTGTTGCCTTTCTATCGGCAGCTTGAACCAGTTGGACCATTCTCCTCTGGCATCAACAGGGCTTTTTTTTCGACTTTTTCTTTTCAGACCGTTCTCTGTAAACCCTAGAGATGGTTGTGCATGCAAATCCCAGTAGATTAGCAGTTTCTGAAATACTCTGACCAGCCCGTCTGGCACCAAAACCCAGGCTACGTTCAAAGTAATTTAAATCACCTTTCTTTCCGGTCCTGCAACAGATCGTCTTGACCACGTCTGCATTCCAAAATGCATCGAGTTTCTGCCATGTGATTGGCTGATTAGGAATTTGCCTTAACGAGCAGTTGGATAGGTGTACCTAATAAAGTGGCCAGGGAGTGTGTGTCTGTTTATTGATCCATAGAACAATAGTTTTATTGTATGGAAATTACAACCAACAGAGGAACCACTCTGGTTTAAATTCAAGTCTACATGAGCAAAATTCAAGGCATCATGGAGAAACGTTTAATGACTTCAAACTTTATAGTGTTATTGTAAACATATAAATTACATAATACAGATCTACAATAAAACCTACAAGAAGAGATACATAACATTTAGACATAAGATTTATTAGGTGTTTTTTCCTCAAAGGATTTTCTTCTGTGAAATATATATATCATCAATATCAGCCACATTATTTTAGCTTTTATTTGAATAAATGACGAGTGTGCTGGTGTTGGAGGGGTCAAGGTATGGTCTGAAACACAGACTGATGTAATAGTGTCAGTATGTAGGAAGACAAGATTGGTAAAATCTAAAAGTACTGGTTTTAGCATATGCAGAGCTCAATTTGTTTGTTTGTTTTCTTTTCTGTGTTTTGTTCTCTGTTAGTTTGCTGTGTAATTTGTTGTAGTTTCTTCTTTTTGCTTTGTTATCATTAGTTATTGTTTTCTTTAGGTTATTTTCTATTTTGGTTTAGTCTTTGTTTTTGTTCTTTTCTGTGTTCTCCGGTTCCCCTCGCTCTGTCTCTCTTCCTCTCTGTGTTTTCCTTCAGCACCTTCATCATCTTCGTTCATGCTCATCTGTCTTTAATTAGCTAATCACCTTCTCCACTTCTCCACCTCTTGCTCCTCAGTATTTAACCCTCATTCATTCATTCACTCACCTCTGGATCGTCTGTTACCTTACCTCTCTTGTCGCCCAGTTATCCTCGTGTGCAAGCTCCATCTCCTGCCATTTCCTCATCATATCCCAGTAAGCCTTCCCTCTGCTTGTTGGTTCTCTTAGCTGGTTCTCTCTCCTTCATCGTTCTTCTCCATTCCCCGTCTCAGTTATTCCCTTAGAGTTTAGTTTACCCGTAGGTTCTAGTTTTTCTCGCGCTCCTCGTTGCCATTGTTTGTTAACTTGTTATTGTCATTTATTTTCTCCGCCCGCGATCATCTACTGCTTATTTTATCCATTCCTTTGTTATGTTCATGATCATTGTCCCACATTTATCCTTGGTTTGTTTCACTTCCAGTCCGCGTTATTGTCGGTCTCAGTTCATGTGACATTTTCAACATAAAGTCTGAAAGATGTAAAGTAAGGGGTAATCAGAGGAAATATGGCTGCTGGGAAAGCTGAAAAACGTCTCGCTAAGCTGTACGCGATATTATAAACTACCTGATGTCCTAGTAGCAACTAACAGACGTAAAAAAATTAGCTGTTGTATTTATTACGTTGTTGTAACCTAGTTATTGTTTGTACTGTAACTCCAATGGAAATATATCTCTTAAAACACAGTTTTTGCTGAATTGTATGCAGAGGAGTAAAACAAACTGTCTATAGTTTATGAAGTAAATACATTCCTTGTGTCATGTTCAAGCATTCAGCTCACAAGGCTGTATTCTCATAGAACAGGTTGGATTTTCATTGCTGGGTTAGTCGCTCGTTGACGATTCATGTTTGGGCTTTTAATGAAACAAGCTGTATAATAAAAGCAGCCTCATCGCGGCTGCCGCCATTTTCTCTCTCTAAGCCAACGGGGTGAGAGAGATCGTCCGTCGTCAGAGCCAGGTGCTCGGCCAGACTACAAACGCTGGCCTCAGCGGTCCAGACTGCGTAAATGGAGTGGTTCTACAAGAAAATGCTGCTAATATCTTCAAACTGAACTAGGGACGATGAGGCGGTTGATTGGACACACAGACAATCACCTCAACATCCTATTTAATCTCCTTTTATCCTCATAAATAGGCTTCACAAAGTCCATTTCTAGATTTGGTGTCTCTTGTATCAAAATCTGAATTTTTCCACTGATTCTGATGTCAGTTGTGCTTATTTATTGAAATCTTAGTAGGTTTGAACAGTATTTAATTTTTGTTTTATAGCATTCATGACGTATTGGATAGAGAGCAAATTTGTAACACTTACTTTTATCTCCCATAAAAGTTTTATCAATACCTTTTAACCAACCTAAATGTCAAATTTGCATGATCGGTTCATTTGTGAAGTCCGAGCTCAGATCTGGGAGACGTCATTTATAGATCTACATCTTTACATGTTAAACACAGAATTATGTACATTAGTCTTATTTTACTGAACATATTCCTCAAAATCATTCCAGGAAGCCAGATATTTCTTCATTCTTTTAAAGCGTTCCTTTTTCAGACTTTTTTTTTTTTCGGGGGGGGGTGTTCTTTGGGCTGTTTTTGCTTTTGCTAAATCAGTTGGGGATGATGAACATGTTGTTGTTACGACTTTTTGTAACCGGCAGTCGGTCAAAAAAGACACAATCAGCTCTGATTTGCTCAGCTCAAACGATTCCAGTTACGACAAGATGATTCCCAAACAGCAAGTTGATGAAACTCATTGTGATTCTTCTTTAAGGTCCTGTTTGGTCTATCTTGTGAAGACGTAATGATTAGGATCTGTAGAAAAGGCAACATGAATAAAAATATCTTCCATCGTCTCTGGTTGGTTGGACGCTGTCGAATGCTGTGTAGTTACGAGTAGCTTTCTTCACACAAAAGAGAGATTATTGCAATTTTATTTTTCCTTTTTTAAATTTTTTTATTACTTATTTAACACCAGCAAGAATAAGTACATTTTTACTCTGTTCTTTTGCAGTTGCTGCAAAGATCTTTCTTAAAAAATATGTCTTTGATTTATCAGGAACTTTTGTAGAATTGTCCAAAATGTTCCCATCATAAAAATAAATCTAATAATCTGCTATATTCAAAAAGCACCAGGTAACATTAAAGAGTGACACAATTAATTGTTTGTTTTATATCTGGATGTCTCGGTATTAACTTATATGAAAAGATATAAGTTTTTTTAAATTGCGATCACGCTACTATGGACCCATTCTGAAAGACTTATAAACAGATTAGTGGCTTTGCAAACACAACCCAAAGCATGTCGAGCAGCATTGCACTTACAATCTTTATTCTTCCTAATCTGCATTTTCTTTGAATATTGTTTGGGGAAAACAAAAACAAAGTCAAAGAAAATGCTTAATTTCAAAATGCTTGCAGTTCTATTCCACAGAAAAATTTGACATTTGAACCCTATGAGCAAAAAAACATAATTAATATATCTGGGTTTGTTGTCATTCATGCTTTCGACTTAAAACCTCCTCGAAAAATGCTTATAACTGTCCAATTTAATTTCCAATATCCAATATACCTTAATACCAATATCAACAAACAGTGGAAATGGTCTATGTACTACCGTAGCACCAAGACCAATAAGCGCAAATGGAAAATAAATGGCCCCGTCCAATAGCATTTCAAGGAGCATTAAACCTAGATAAGTGAGCTTCCCAAGCTGCATGCTTTTTTCCCGGCCGTGCAGGCGAATATACAGCGAATCATTTTGAGTTATGTTTTAGATATAATATATAATATACGTTGACATATCTGCAAATAATCAGCAGTGAATTTTGCATTAGTAACTCGTTGTCCACAGAACTGCTCATCAGCCAGTGTGGTCTAATGTCCAGGTACTGGGCTGAATAGGGGGAAAAGGCGACTAATCTAAATCTTTACAGGATCATCTGGAAGCCTGAAGAGCCGTTGAACACAGAAGCTTCTGGTTCCTTGGAAAGCAATAAGGAGCCAATTAAAAGTCAAACAGAGCTTTAGGAGCACAGGTTATAAATAACTTAATAAGATGCAAGCATGTCTTTATTTTCCTTCCAGATGATTCATTTTTACTACTTATAATAAAATATTAGTTTTTTTTACAGGATGTTTGTTATTTTTCAGTAGATTTAAATAAGAGATTGAAGGTTTTAGCCATAAAAGTCATTGTAAGTGTGTAAAGTGAGCAGCTTTTGAGTGATCAACATGTTTCCGGCTAAATTTAGGTTCCTCTAACGAAGCGCCTGCATGTTTGTGAGGCCGCTGCCATTCATATACTTGTGCAGCATGCAGCGTGCATGCCCTCATGCAGCACTTGCCTCCTCCCTCTGAGAGAAATGCTGCAATGCGTCTTCCTCAGCCAACACTGGGTCAGTGTAACTAGCAGCAGCACGTTGCAGTTTCAGTATTGTTAAGAACCAATGACAATCAATTCTGAGGATTTCTCTTCAGTTTTTGTCTGCTTTGTCATCGTGATTGTTGATAATTTATTTAAATCATGTAGGTTTTAGTTAATGGAGCTGGAGAGAATTAATAAATGAGACAGGGGATGGGTGGATGTCTGCAGACGATTCCTTAACACTAAACGATTTAGGTTAAATGTTAAATTGGAGACAAAGAACAAGCTCTGAATTCTGTACATAGTTTTGTTTTGCAAGCATACCAATAGATTTTAACAACTATCTTTTTCTACTACAAATTCAAAGTATTTAAATCGCAGTAGCAATAAAGATGAAAATGAAATTATCATGATGTTTTTTTAATGGTATGGGAGCCTCTTTAGAACAGCTTTCCTGCTGCTGGCTGTTAGATCTGCCGATCGCTGGAAATGTGTCGTCCATGAGAAGAGGAACATAGATACAGAATGTTTCTGTTTGTTTTGTTGTAGGTCAGAGAACCCTTCAGTACCAGAGCGACGTCCTGCAGACTGTGGTCCTGGTGAACCCGTCACAGGGAACCGTTTCTTTAGAGGTGCGTCTCATTCATGACAACATCAGGAAGGTTCTGGTAATTCATTCTGTGCGGGTTCTGGAATGTAAACTAGCAGTTTAAGCAGGAAACACTTTATTTACACGCATCCATCCATCTAATCATTCACAAAACCGATTGTTCATCTGTCTGACCATTCATGTATCTATCAATCCACTCGTCCATTCAATCATTTGTTAATTGAAAGAGGGTGCCTTAGTAGAGCAATAGTCATATTATTAGATATTTTTATTTGCTTTTTTGCAGCCTTTTCACTTTAGATCTGAACGTTTGACCTGTTGTAAAGGTCAGTGTAGAGGTCTTTTTAATGCCTTGCTTAAATTTTGTGACAAATAAAATAAATCTCAGGATTGTTGTTTTGATTTAGGTATATTTTTGTTTTTTACCCAGACTACCTCTCTGATTACCGACACTGCTGCCAATAAGTTGCTAATTCTGATTGGCCAGAGCTCTGACCAGGGAGGTGATATCCTTTTGCAAGCTGGAGCCTTCAGTTCGCAAACATTTTCTGATATTATCTCTAACCCACAAGTAAGTCTTAAGGCTTTTAATATGTTAGATGTCTACTTATAGTCAGAAACATATGAATTTGTATTTCCCTCTTCTTTGTTTCTTAATTTTAGGTCATCGGAGTCTTATCAAGGGCCTCCTCAAGGCTTACTGTTTCCTGTCAGGGAGAGGGGGGCTGGAGCTCCCTGGGACAAAGCCAGGAGCAACAGCCACTGCTTAATATTCTTGAATATTGCTTAAATCCCGAGCCCCACCTCCCCAACATGGACGGAGTCACAGAGTTCACAGAGTATGTCTCAGAGACAGTGGATGTACCATCACCCTTTGAACTTCTGGAGCCGCCGACCTCTGGTGGGTTTCTAAAGCTGTCCAAGCCCTGCTGCTACATTTTTCCTGGAGGCAGGGGGGACTCTGCTCTGTTTGCTGTAAATGGATTCAACATCTTGGTAGACGGGGGATCAGAGAGAAAGTCCTGCTTCTGGAAGCTAGTTAGACACCTAGACAGGATTGATTCTGTCCTGATCACCCACATTGGTGCAGACAACCTACCTGGGATAAATGGGTTGTTCCAGAGAAAGATTGCAGAGCGGGAGGAGGAGAAGAACCAAGGTTCTGGTTCCAGCGGTAATGGTGACTCTATGAAGAACTTAATCTCCCCTGAGCTTGGTATTGTGTTTTTCAATGTGCCAGAGAAGCTCAGGATGCCAGAGTCTGCACTGAAGGTAAAGCGGAGCATTGAAGAGGGATCTATGACATTACAGTACCTCAACCAGCTTGGCATCACACCTGAGCCTCTTCACAGAGTAGTCAGCAACACCATTGAACCAATAACACTGTTCCACAAACTCGGTGTGGGAAAGTTAGATATGTACGTCTTAAACCCTGTGAAGGAAAGCAAAGAGATGCAGTTTCTGATGCAAAAATGGGCAGGAAATAGCAAAGCAAAGACAGGAATCATGATGTCAAATGGAAAGGAGGGAGAAATATCTGTCCCCTATTTAACATCAGTCACTGCTCTAATTGTTTGGATCCCACATAAACCCACAGAAAAGATAGTACGTGTGCTGTTTCCAGGAAACGCACCACAAAATAAAATCTTTGAGGGACTTGAGAAGCTGAAACACCTGGACTACCTGCGATACCCAGTGGCCACTCAGAAAGACATATCATCTGGCCCACCACCTCCAATTATCAAGCAAACTAAAATAAGGTCAAGAACAGATAGCAAAGAGAGTCTCAAATCTTCACCTAAGCCCCATAGCAAAACATCTAAGAAGGAGATCAGTAGGCAGGAAGAAGAGTCAAAAAGTGAAGCCACTAAAGAGAATAAAGTTGACAAGAAAGAAGAGAAGAAACCAAAAAGTGAAAGTTTAAAAGCCACCAAACAGCAGAAAAACAGTGAAGTGGCTCCAGGAGCAGAGAAGGCAGCAAAAAAGAAAGTTTCCAAGGAAAAATCTGCAAAGCAAGAAAAAGCATCTAAGATGGATGAAAAGAAAGATAAAGAGAAAAAAGAAACCAAGAAAGAAAAAGTCAAGAAAGATGAAAAAATAAAAAAGGAAGACAAAAAGGAGAGTAAAGGAAAGGAAGATAAGAAGAAGGAGACAGGTAAACCGGAGCTGAGAAGAATCACTAAACCTGATTTGAAGCCACTCACCCCTGAAGTGAGAAAAACTTTACACAAGGCTAAGAGTCAGACTAAAGCTAAGGCAGACAAAAATAAGGTCAGTAAGGAGGCAAATGAGAAAAAGCCACTTTCAAAGAACCTGCCCGATGAAGTTGCAGCGGCAGCTCTAGCTGACCGGTCAATTGTATCTTCACCCGAAGATCTAACTGAGGATTTTGAGGCTCTCAAACAAGAGGAGATGCCCAATCAAAAGACTGGATCTGTCCAGAATGATGTGGGGCCTGGACCCCCAGTGCATTCAGACACTAGGGTTTCTCCTCAAGTCGTACCCAATGAGAAAAAATCATCTTCACCGACAGAGATAAAGCCTACTGGATCTAAATCCCCGGTCACCCAAGTTACTGCTTCTCAACAAAAGGATGTGAGTCATGAGTTTGACAAAAAGTATGATGAAGAGAAAATGGAGAAATATGACTTTTTAAAGGAAAACCCGACTGACAGATCAAAGAAAAGTGAGAGCTCAGAGGAGGAGGGTGATGTGATTGAAAAAGCTGAACTAGAAGGAACAGAAGATGATGAGGTCTTAAAATTGAAATCAGATGAGGTGAAAAAGGATTTGGACACTAAACCAATTGAGAAAAAAGCCACAACAGCCACAGGACCTTTACTGTTCTCTGCCTCTGAGCAGTTCTCCTTCATCCAAGATGAGACCATCCCAGGTTACTCTGAGACAGAGCAGACAATTTCAGATGAGGAAATCCATGAGGAAACTGAAGACAAGATCCCGCAACTGCACTATGATGTGGGCTCCTATGACATTTCTGTTCCAGATATTCCTGGTACATTTGAATCCATGCACGGAATTAAAGAGATGAAGAGCCCTCCAGTTTCTGATGTTACAGATGTCAAACCTAAAGCTTTTGTGGGAGGGCAGGAACCTGAACTTGCACCCTATCCGGCCATCATTGCTGCTCCTCTTGCAGAAGAGGAGCATATTTCTTCTGCGACCTCAATCACAGATTATGACAGACTTTCATCTTTTGCCACCTCTGTGGCTGAGGACCAATCTATTGCATCGGTGACAGCACCGAAGACCGAAGACGTTGGAAGGAATTCCCTCCTGCTGGACACCATCAACAGCGCTCCATCACGTGCAGAGGCTGGCCAGGGGAAAGAGTATCTCCATTCAGCTGGCACCATATCTCCCACCTCCTCCTTGGAAGATGACAAGTGTTTTAAGTCTCCGTCTTCTGACGAGTACCAGCCTAACATTCTAGAGATAGAGAGTGAAGCAAAGACCAAAACAGTCCATGAAGAGGAAGATGATGAGGAAGATGAAGATGAAGACCAAACTCCAAATGTAGACATTCCTCTGAGTAAACTTCAAGAGGGATACGAACAAGCTGCTTCCTTGATGCAACAGGAGCCTAAGAAATCTTCCACTACTGTCATTCCCACACAGACTTTCAAAGAAAACCAGACTCTCCTTAGTACAGAAGCATTTAAGACTGCATCTGATGTACAGCCTATCTCACCGCCCCAGTCTTTGTACACTGGACTAGAGTCCAGATCAAGGCAGGACAGTGAGGAGAGATGCTTTAGCCCTGAAGACACCACCGTGAAATTAGCTTCACCCACACAGTCAGTTCCCACAAGCAGTGGTTACTCTCCAACAGAAGAAAAACCTTTTAAGGCAGAGGGAAAAGATGAAGCGCTGCCTGCTGTTAAACCTGATGCTCAGAAAACTGACCGATCAGTCACCATCTCAGACAATACCTCCTTTATTGGCTTGCCAGGTGACAAGACAACCTTTGAGGCATCAGAGGAATCTGATGAGGACAGCGGGGATGATTATTATGCCAAAAAGGAGTTAAAGCTCACTTTAAAAGCTAAACTCATGGAGGCAAAAGAAGGTTGCTTCTTAGATGAAGATTTTATATTTGAAGGTAAATCTAAACAGGAAGAATCGACACCTGAGATTTCAGACAAGACACTAGTGACCTTAAGCACAACAGAGAGACCCAGATCAAAAGTGATGTTTTGTAATGAAGAAGATGAAGACAGTGAAAAAGAGGAGAATTTCGGTTCTAAAACCATTGGAGATGAAAAAGAAAAAACTGAGACAAAAGATAATACTATTGAAGAGCCAGAAAAAAGTGTCCACTTCAATCTGTATGAATATCCAGAGAAAGAGAGCAGAGAGAGGGCAGTGTATACAAGACAAGATACACCATATTGTCATGGAAAAACATTCTCTTATGGTGATATTTACAACAGCAAAACAAGCTCAGAAGAGTCAGACTTTTACAAAGAGGAGTCCCAAGACAGTGTAGAACAAGAAACCTCAAAGGGGGATTTGCACACACATGAGCCTCGGTCACCAGACATGGTATCGAAACCGCTAGAAAGAGAGTACTCCTCTTCATGGCTGGAGTCCAAGAGTACATCTCGCACAGATCAATTTGAAACGGTAGTTAAAGAAAAAGAGTCATTTGTTTATAGTCAGACTAGTCGTTTCCCATCAGTGGCTGACCGACCTGAAGCCTCAACCACATGTTTGTCTTCGGAAAAAGATCAAACTTTCAGAACAAAGGCCCCAACATTCTCTCCAGTTACAGACAATGTTCTATCTGCATCAGGCTACAGTGAGAAAGGTGCATGTTTAGAGATCGATATGCGAAAGCTTACAGCAGAAGATGAGGAAGATTATGATGATGATGAAGTTATTGATGATGACGATGAGGAGGAAGAAGAAGAGGAGGAAAGTGTAGATGGCATTGATGCTGACATGGAGAAAGGAGCCAAGGAGACATTTGAAAAGGAAGTAAAAAGTCCAGTAAGTCAACTATTATCCTCAAACAAACCAGAGATTATGATTTCTATGGCGGGTTACAGTTACAACTCTGTGGAAAAGCCGAGCATAACAGAGGCCAGCTCAAGCTCAGTCACTGAGGCTGAATTTCACGCCCAGGCTGACCCCACCAGCCTAAGTGAAAAGCCAGTAGACATAGGGGCTACCAATGTGTCTAGTTACTCTTCCGGTTTTGAATACCCATACAGAGAAAAGGAAAAAGAGTTGTTGCTGTCAGGTCAGGTTGGAGAGAAAGAAAAAGAAGATTTCTCTTCAAACTCAAGGGTGGACAGCTTTTACCAAAGCGAAATAGTCAGTACTGAATTTGAGAAACCGAAGACACCAGATATTTTGAGTAAGAGTGGGTTAGAAACAAACTTTCAGTACACAACCACAGCTGCCGCCCCTGGCTACTCCTCATCTTCAGCCTACAGCTATTCCTCCTCCACATCAGGCTCCCTCTCCACCAGCCGACAGTTTGGAGAGGAGTTGGAGACACCCGCGTCTGCTGAACCTCTCTTTGAGTATTCCTCATTTAAAGATGAACATTCAATTGTCATGGATTCTCCCTTCTCCAGTTCAGCTGGTGCCAAAGATGCCTATCTTGAAGTCTCTGAGAAGCACATCACTGTAAAAGGCATGGCAGAGTCCAGCACCACTATAGCTCGCTTCTCACCTGTTAGTCCTTTTGAGGAGGTCAAATCCATTCCGGCAGCCTCATCTGGAGCGGATGTTCAAGAGAAGAAGGAACATGTAGCTCCATTAGGTGAAGTTCCTGATAAAGGATTTCAATCTGACTGCTTCTATAAGCCTGAGTGGACTGAAGATACCAAGTTGGACACTGCTGCTGGATTTGGGGCCTCTGTGGGTCCCTTTGCTGATTTTTCCATTAATAAAGAGGCCGCCAGTGCTGCCCTGTTTGGTGTCACTTCCTCTCCTCGGCCTGACATTGAAGGTAAACATTACTTTGAAGAGACTGACAGCAGTGAAGAAGACGACGAGGAGGCATATATGCGTGAAATTACTCAGAGGTCTTCCTCCAGCGGTCCTACTGGTAGCAACTTACTTTGTGACAAGCCAGCTGCTCCCACATTCAGTGAAAAAACAAGGGATGAACTTCCAGATACTCTTGGCTCTTACATGTCAACACATCTTCAAACAAGCAAGCCAGACACAACAAATGGCCCAACGGAGGTAACCACAAGGAGCACCCTTCCTGCTGGGCTAATGACAGCTGAAACACCTTTATGCTCAGCCAGAGTAGAGTCTAAAGAGGGACAAAAAGGTTATGTCCGGAGTCCATATGAGTGGGAAAGGCCTAAGCCTCAGATAGGAATGGTACTTGGGGACTCCCCTCCTCATTATCGCCATGATGATGAGTTTGAGGAGGAATGTGAAATGGAGCCAGAGCATCCCCCTCGTCCACTTTCACTTGCTTCAGCTGACCAGCCATTCCGCTCACCGTTCTATGCAGAAGAGTGCAGCCAAGGTGAGCAGGATGAGGATGAGGATGATGATGACGACAGTGACCAGGGCTTACCCAGAGGAGCAACCTCTTCTCAGACCAGCCGCACATCTCCGGGATACTCATCCACTGAATTCAGGCAGCACAAAGAAGACCTGTCACCATCTTTCATCAACCCCTCCATGAGGCGGCTTTCTAGTGACGAGGATGCTGAAGAGGAAGGCCACGGGAGCAATCAATCACAGGAAGGGGATGAACATGACTTGTCAATCAAGAGGAGGGTTCACAAACAACCCTATATTTACCAGCCTCACAATAGAGACAGCAGCTCTCTGCTTCAGGCTGGTATGCCAGCAGGGCTGTGTCTGGCAACAGAGGACACCCCGCCTACCTCTGTCAGCGAGTCTTTACCCTCTCAGTCAGAGTCAGATCTACCCCCTGGCACTGAAGAGTATCCCTCAGTTACAGGTGAAGCCAACATCGACTCTGATGAGGATGGTGAATACATGCCAATTGATAAATCTGCCACCGGGCGAAGTAGCAATAATTCTGCATCCAGCAGGGATCATGACCCTCCTCCGGCCCCCTTACTTGACCCTTACCCTCATCCTCCTCACCCAGATGTCTGCATGGTGGATCCTGAGTCCTTAGGTAATGGCTCTCTGAAGAAAGAACCAAAGGCTAAAGGTTTGAAGAAGTCCTTGGGCAAAACAAAATCAGCATCCCCAGCCAAGCGTAAGAGGTCTCCCATGCCTGGTAAACAAACCCCTTCACCTCGGAGTGCCTCATTGAAAAAAAAGGATGCAGACAAGAGCTCACGTATGTCTCGTCTGTCAGATGGTCAAGGTTCGAAAGACGATGATCTCTCCAGGTCAAGCTGTAACCCTGGAAAAGGGCTCACAAGTGGTGTCAAAACCAGCTCAGGTGAGTAAATGTACTCATAAAAGTGTCATACATTCTGTTTTTAGTATTTCTTAAAATATTACTTTATTACGTCAAAATCGAAGACGTATATTAGCCCCACTAGGAGAGATTTGTAAAAAGCCTTAATAAATGTATCTTACATAAAAGCTGTTCAAAATCCGAACTTAGATTTAAATACACTTATTTATTAGTTTGGGGAATCTAACTGTTTTAACTATCATCAGTGCTGCATTTATTTGTACAACCACCTTTAGCTAATTTCGCAGAATTTAGTGTACATCTATCCCATTTCTTACCAAAACACAGATCTTTTCTTCATTGCACAAGCCCATGGTCGTATGTTTTGAATTGTTGTGATTTTGAATAACCTAATGTCAATCCATGTATAGATTTATGGTAGTAGCCTTAACATTTGTATGTAAAATTTCCATATATTATATACAGTTTATGATGTACATTGATGATATTGCTATAGGATTTTCATTTGATCAAAGCCCACCATAACTGTCTGACCAAGATAGAACTAGGGTCTGTTTTGGTCGCAGCCTACTGCAATTTGACGGGAACAGCATGAGTAAGAAAAAACACCCATTTGACTACAAAGCACCTGACTTTGACTCTTCCATTGAGTTTTGCCTGAAAGTAACTGTGTGCTCTGTTGTCTTAGGTTCTCAGAAATCCGGCTCAACGGCCGCTCCCGGCCTACCCATTTATGTGGATCTGGCCTACATTCCTAACCACTGCAGTGCTAAGAACGTGGACCAAGACTTTTTCAAACGCATTCGCTCTGCATACTATGTAGTAAGCGGAAACGACGCCGGAGGAGGTGAACCTGGCCGCGCCGTCCTTAATGCTTTGTTGGATGCCAAAGCTCAGTGGGGATCGAACCTACAGGTATGGGAGCAGCTTGTATCCAAAGTTTTTTTTACTTACAATGCATGTTGTTGGACCTATAAAACTATATTTTCTCAAACATATTGGTATTCAGGGACTTAATTCCCTCTTCTTCAGTCTTACTCGTGCATCTGACCTTCATTGACCTAAGTAGGATTGACAGTGACATAGAGTAGTTTACTAATAAAGTAACCGCTGAATTGAAAAACCTTTTCCAAAGGTATGAAGTACACTTAAAAACTACAATTTTACATGCACTTAATTGAAAGGTAACAGCTATTTTACTGTTTACACAATACCAACTCATTAAAAAAATGGTTATTGTATTATAATTACAATCTAGGTTTGCACTGCAACATTAGACCGAGTGACTCCCCAAGATGTGACATCATTCGCGCATTTGGGTCTTAAACTGTGTCACCAAAGGTCCATTTTGTGTTGCGACAAAATACTTGGATTTCTCCATAGCAGGTGTGTCCAAACAGTCAATAAGCGGTTGATGAGTCGATCTCTAGATCGATATTTAATCAGATACACTTTCAGGTGAAAGCAGTCAGGAGGCTGAGAAGGACCATTCCTACTGTTTCACCTGAAGATTGTTAAACAAACAAACAAACAAACAAACAAAACACAACAAATTTAATGAACAGAAAAAACCTGACAGAGGCCTGAATTTTTTAAATTTGTTTATTGCTCCTCAGCCAGATGTTTTTGCGTCAAGTCATGTGGAAGTATGTTAGAATCAAATAATCGACATTAAATAATGTACCGAATCACTTTAATCAATTTTCTCGACCATCTTTTGTGCTCTCACACACCTTTAAGCCCCGACCACATGTTTAAAGGACTAGGATCCAGGCTTTGTAAAAAACGTGTACAAAAAGATGTTGAAACTGATTAAAATGGATAGTTATGTTCAGGAATGTATGTCTAAATTTGCTTCTTGTTAGATAGATGTTAAATATTGTTGTGGCTCATTTAAAAAACGGGTCCTGATTGGAGACACTGGGTTTTTGTAAAACTGTCTGACCAAGAAGATGCTCGGGGTTGTCCTCAACGCTCTTGATTTTATATAGAATATTTATTTAGCCAGAAAATGCAGAGGGTTCACAAGATCTATCTCAGCTTGTTACCTCACATTGGCCCCTTTTCCACCAAACTGGTTCCCGTGCTGGTTCGATGCAAGAGCCAGAGTTGGCACCGGTTCTTTGTGTTTCCACTGACCAAACTGGTTCCAAACTGGTTGATGATCGATGGAAGAGATTAACTTCCAAATCGCTCTCCTCTTTGCTCTGGATCCACGGCTAATCGCAACAACTCACCGGAAATTTAGGGCTGCAGTTTAGGCTGTTGTTTCAGCTTTTCTGAAACCAATCCCTGCCTGTTGCCATGGTTATCCGTCATGTCCAAAAGTAAGAAAAGCTCTTCCCAGCTCCTGGTCTAGAAAAAAATATTATTTTTACTAGAAATAGAGGATTTAAAAAACTACAAAAGTGGAAAAAGGTGCTCCAACATGCTGGCCTGTTTCAAATACTGAACTATAACAGCTTTCAAACCAAAAACAAGGAGTTAAGGTTGGCCGATGCAATTCCCGAATCATAGTAAAATTGAAGAAAGGTGTCATTAAATAGAAAAGTGCGTAAAACTTCCAGTCGTCTCGTCATGTTCTGGGCTTGAAATTAAAAAAAATGTCCCACCGGCCGCAGTGTCTGGTGTATATCGGGTGATACATGTGCTCGCATTTAACAGTTTGTTTGCGCAATACACAGATTTACGCAAAAGCTGTTCAAATGTACCCGCATTCGGCCAGTGGCGTGTGCTAATTCCCACCCCTGGTCATGTCTGATTTGTTTAACCTGACCTCCTCACGCCAGGGCCATTTTCCCGTGTCTTCCACTCAGGTGACCCTGATCCCCACCCACGACACAGAGGTGACCCGCGACTGGTACCAGGAGACCCACGAGAGGCAGCAGGAGCTCAACATCATGGTCCTAGCCTCCAGCAGCACCGTCGTCATGCAGGACGAATCTTTTCCAGCCTGCAAGATTGAGTTTTAAGCTCCATCCCTGCTGTAGATCTTTTCTGATTCCTCTTTTATGTTTCCTGATTTGCAGCCGGATGCGTCCGTTTATACCATACGGGGAAGCAGACTCACATCTGGAGATTTTCATTTATTTATTTTGGTTTGTTTTTGTTGATCTCTAAGCTTGTAATCACTTTTTAGCTCCTCCTCCTCTGGATTAATAATAATCAATAATATATCTGTTGTGATGAAGCCCTGAAACCGTTCACATTTAGTCATTTTTACAACCACAAACTTCCATGTATTTTATATGGAGTGTGAAGAGAAATTAAAAACCTATAGCACAATTATTTAAATTTTTTAAATTTAAAATAACTGGAAATAAGTATAAATCAAATTTTCCCACCCCAAGCTTGAAGTGAAAAGTTATTTCCACCATTATAGTGTAGAAACTGACTTTAGATTCTTAGCAACCCGGGAGGAAGTTGTCTCGACTTCCTGCTTGAAGCAGCCAATCAGATGACGGGGTCTATACAGAAGTGTTTCTAACCCCACCCACTTTAATGATTTCATAGTTTGTTTCGACAGAAACATGAAATCTTTCATCAAATCACAAAATGAAGTCAATCTATTTAAAGTGCGGCACATATAATTAATTCTATATTTAAATATTTATGCATTTATTTTCCATTTTAATAAAGCAGTCATTAATTGTCGTTTGGCACTGTTAGCTCTCTGTAGTTTTGTACCAGACCATTAGTTTAAAAGCTCAAACTAAGATAAGTTGAAGTGTCGCTTTAACAGATTTAGAACTTTAACTAGGCCATTGTCACACATAAATCTGCTTTGATCTAAACCATCCTATATTATCTCTGTCTGTATTTTTACAGTGGTAGATTCAATCGATTCTAGTTATCTGCAGCCTCTGAAATGTTTTTCTCATATATATTATATTATTATTATAATATATTATACATATATTTATCTCCATCCAGCCAAAAAACAATCTGATTAGCTTCACTTCACTAACCCACAGCATGATGATGCCACCACCATTTTAGGTGGTTTTTCAGGGTAACTGGTAGCAGCGGATTTAATTAATAGAGGCGTTAGAAAATATGAGGCTAAGTAAAGAATCTTGGAAACCCATTTATCTTATTTTTCCACTTTAAAACTATACAGGGCTGCATCCTAATCCTAATCTATAGCATAATCTCCATATAAAATACAGTGAAGTTTATGTTTGTACGATGTCAGATGGCGTTTTATCACCACAATTATGGAGAAAATAAACGGACCTGATCTTTCCGGTCCATGAAACAAAAACAGAAATATCGCTCCTCAAGATTTCAAAGTGAGATCCAGATCTTAAATTTGCCTTTAAATCCAGAATTAAACCAGGCTTACTTAAAAGAAAAACT
This sequence comes from Orestias chungarensis, assembly GCA_032876305.1. NCBI lineage: Eukaryota > Metazoa > Chordata > Actinopteri > Cyprinodontiformes > Cyprinodontidae > Orestias > Orestias chungarensis. Next base: position 1,463,076 of record JAVLVB010000646.1, read on the forward strand.
AAGATCTTACAACACATTTTTGTAATTCTGTCAAAACAGTGATGGTGTTTAGTTTGTTGTAACAAATGACTGTAAAAGCATAGAGAAATAGATCCCAGCGCTCCTTTTAGAGAGTATTTGTTGTGGCAATGGGAAGCTAGTAATCAAAAGTCTTTAGTGTAGTAAGTTCTGATATTTCGGCTGTTCTCTGAAACACGTACGACCGTCACGGTGGCCGTTTTTATTTCTTTTTCATGCAGTTAAGCTCTCCATAACCATTTCTGTGGTCTTCGATGTACTTTCCCAGTTAGCCAAACATGACCGAGAGCCGCGAGCGCTGGAAATGAAACAAAATCCGCACTCGGAGCTCATTAGAAGAATGTGTTAAAGAATGGCTGTTTTGGTTCGATGGGAAACATGTCAGTCCCACATGTGCCTTTCTCTCCCGCTGTTCTGGCAGAGACACAAAAACATACGAAACGTAGGGCGGCGGAGGCCCGACAAGCCCGGCTCGTCTGCTGGTTCCTGTCTGTCGATGAGAATAGGGTCAGAGACAAGTGAGACGAGTGTGAAATGGCACTTTTAAAGCACCAAGTCAAGGTTTTCAGCTGCCACTATACGAAGCACAAGGCCAACCAGAGATCGAAGCTTACACCTGGTTTCATTAAACAGACATCACAAACCTAAGCAATGTTTTAAAACCCACTGAAACATCAACTCATCTATTAATGCATGCGGGGAAGAAAGACGTCTTTTTTAAAAGCGCAGCCTGCAGATTATACCTTTATGTTCTCCGCGGAGGACTCGGATCTCACTCGACACGCACCGGTTGGACTGCAGCACATCATGCAAGGCGTCGGTTTTAAAAGATTTATGTTTCCGATTAAAATAAAAAGGTGAACTGTTCCTCACTGTGCTGCCGGTCAGTATGTCTACATTCCTGTTCAACACTGTTAACAATCAACCCACTCGAAGCCCAAACTGCCAGACATGAGGTGCTCTCCCTCCGCTCATGCCAACACATTTTCCTCTGTTATCAACCACACATAGGTTCATGTTAAAAAAAACAACTATGTTGGATTCAGTCCGGCTTCTTCGTGCATGCGTACCATTTAAGTGATACTGACATGAAACCAACTCATTATTGAAATACTTCTTTAATCAACGTAGTTTTTAAAGCTTAAAGGAGGCCCACCGTAACCTGGCTTTGCTACGCTGTAAAGAAAGCCTTGGGTTCTCCCCTCCTACCTGCTTCATGATTCTTCTCTCATCTCTTAATTGAAGTGCAATATTCTCTTTATCTCTATTTAAATGCTTATAAAGTTCAAATAGAAGTCAGATTTACTGTTGGAAAGGAAATAAAGTGTGTTAAAGACCAATAAAAATGTCAATTACTGAAGAACGTGTCTCCCTCTTCTTGCCTTTTAGCGTCGCTGCAGCTTTTACAGGAACACGGCAATTCATTATTAAACTAACTGTGCTAACTATGCTACAACATTCTCATGACAACATTCTCATGACAACATTCTCATGACAACATTCTCATAATGCCTGACAAATTAAAAGTGTATGAATCATAAAAAAATAAGAAAATACAGAAAATTTTAGCAGCAATGTTAACTTAGCTAAAAACCTCCCATTACCATTGAAGAACAAGGTTCATTAAATACATCTAAAGAGTAAAAAAAAAAAAGTCTTAAATCTGATTATGAACTTTTTAGGAAATAAAACAGATAATTGATCTGGTAAAACGCATAACTGCTTTGTTCTCAAATAAGTAAATCCAGTAAATATCTTTGTCTTTAATATGTTATACTTTGCTGATGCTTATAAGGCCATCATATTTTCATTTAACTTGAGCTTAATGCATCCCTGGAATGAGCTGATCAGTTAGCAGCAGTTGTCTTCAGCCGACGTCTCCGGATTTGTTGCAAGACTGACGGCTACAACCAGAGAGCCTTCCTGTCTACAGACAATCATCCAAGGCTCACCGGCCACGTTATTGGATTCACCTTGCTAGTACCGGCTTGGACCCCTTTTTGCCTTAGGAACTGCCTCAATCCTTTGTGGTGTAGATTCAACAAGGTACTAGTAACATTCCTCAGACATTTCTGCAGATTTGTCGGCTGCACATTCATGATGCCGATCATCCCCAAGGTGCTACTATTGTATCAAGATCTGGTGACTGTGGAGGCCGTTTGAGTCCAGTGATCTCATCGTCATGTTCAGTCTGAGATGATTTGAGCTTCATGACATGATGGCGCGTTATCCTGCTGGAAGTAGCCATCATAAGATGGTACATAAAGGGATGGACATGGTCAGCAACAATACTCACGTAGCTGTGGCGTCACAATGATGCTCGATTGGTACTAAGGGACCCAAAGAGGGCCAAGAAAATGTCCCCCACACCATGACACCACCACCACCAGCCTGAACAGTGGGTACAAGGCAGGATGGATCCATGCTTTCATGTTGTTGATATTCTGACCCTAGCATCCGAATTTGGCAGCAGAAATGGAGACTCATCAGACCAGGAAACGTTTTTCCATTTTTCTACTGTACAGTTTCTAATTGTAGCCTCACTTTCCTGTTCTTAGCTGACAGGAGTGTGGTCTTCTGCTTCTGTAGCCAGGCTGCTGTGTTGATGCTCTTCTGCATACCTTGGTGGTAATGAGAGGTTATTTGAGTTACTGTTGCCTTTCTATCAGCTCCAACCAGTCAGACCATTCTCCTCTAATTTCTGGCATCAACAAGGCATTTTAACCCAGAACCCAGTGGATATTTTCTCTTTCTCGGACCGTTCTAGTAAACCCTAGAGACGGTTGTGAGTGAAAATCCCAGTAGATTAGTCCAACAACCATGCCACGTTCATAGTCCCTTAAATCATCGTTCTTCCCCATTCTGATATTCGGCTTGACCTGCAGCAGACCTTCTTGATCACGTCTATATAACTAAATAGATTGAGTTGCTGCCATGTGATTGACTGGTTAGGAATTTGGGTTAACGAGCAGCTGGACAGGTACCTAATAAAGTGACAGGAGAGTGTAGATCTGTTTATTGATCCATAGAACAATAGTTTTATCGTACAGAAATTACAACGAACAAACGAACCATGCTGGTTTAAATTCAAACCAGGCCACTGAGCCTCAGATGTAATCATAATTAAGTTTACTTTAGGGTGAATTCAATATTTTTTAAATTGAAAGAATGCAATAAACCTTTCAAACTTAATTCTGGTAAACAGAAGTTTGCCTTGATCGACTATCATTTACAGACTTCACTGTGGTTCACCTGTGTCCGCTGGTGAATTTGTATGTTTTTTCAGTCAATACTCGTTAGATTTGAATCAAGTTAACCTGGCAAGTGGACTCTGAGAGGGAAATCAAATGAATAGTAGTAATACGGACAGAATAACAGCAAGAAAGTACCTGGAGACAAGTCCAAAGGTTTATTTAAATGATCTGACCACAAATTTGACCCACAGTCATATTGGTGTCAGGTCTTTTCTGTACACACAGTAAGATCACGGACGTACAGACAGTTTCTTTTTTTCTATAAGGTTCATCAAAAAGTACCGCCTGATTAGCTTGGGACGCTCCCTGGTGCTACATAGCTGCTCACCACAATAAAAATCCGGCTGAATATAAAATGCCCGTCTTTTTGTTCAGTTATAACGTGTTTTTTAGTAAAACTACACACCCAAAGCCAGGATGCATGAGAAAAGCATTTAAAACAATACATAGTTACATTTCTGCAGGTTTGTTAAAATACAAATTCTTTTTTTTTAAATAAATCTCTGTCTTTCTGCATAAAATACATTTTCAGTGAGGGTTAAGGTCTATGGCGATCGATCGCCTGTCGAGCGAACAACAACACTGACGAAAGTTCAGCTTCTGGTGAAACTAGAAACATTCTCAGGACCCGAACCCGCGCGCACAAATATGAGAAAAACAAAAAAGGCAAAGCTCCCCCAAAGCCAGAAAAATCATCACCAACGAGAGAGACGTTGCGAAAGCTGGCACTAACAAAGGCCTAAACGTCTCGGCTGCGGCTCCCAAATATAAGACAGCGCAGAAATGTGCTCGGCTGATAGCGACGTAAAAGCTGCATCGATCTGCGTCTCACAGCGCAAAATGAGTCAAACGCTCTCAAACCAAATCAAGAACGACGTTTAACAGAATCTCCGGGTTTTCTTTAAGACTTCCTGTTCTCCGCTGGTTGGTTTCGTCCCACAGACGGCGAACAGGCACAGAAGTGGTTGAAAAGGAAGTCGGGAGGAAAGGTAACAGCTGAAAAAGTGGACCAGTTAGTCCGAGGCTCTGGTAGAACCGGGACCAAATAAACAAACACGGCGCTACAATCTGTGACGACTCCAACTTGAAGCAAACGCTTTACGGCTCTGTTGGCTGAGCCGGCTCTGGCTCCTGGGCCGTCTCGGGCTGGGGGGCGTGTTCCAGACTATCCGTCCACAGCTCCACGGACTCCTGCGTGTCAAAGAACTCGTCGGGCCCCTCCGGGGACTGGGGCGTCTGTGAGCTGGACCCGGCCTCACTGCTGCTCTCCCTGAGCTCCAGCAGCACCGGCAAAGACCCGGGGAGGCAGTACCCCTCCATCCGACCCAGACCGAGCTCCGCTAAAGCCATGCAGGGAGGTCTCTGATCTGGATCTGACATCAGCACACTGGAGGGATCTAAAGGAAGGGAGGAAATCTCCTGCCTGTCCGCAGAGAGCTCAGGATCGTCTGGCTGCTTTTCGGTACCAAAGCCGGCTTCCGCTTCCTCCTCCGGGGAGTTTTTTGGTGTCAGCGAGACGTCAGAGGGGTTTGGACCAGCAGCGCCCGTCGTGTCGAAGGCAGGTAGCGGCTGGGTGGAAACGCTCTTAGAGGAGTGGGTCTCCTCGCTGCTCTGGGGCGTGAGGGAGACCTTATCGCTGAAGCTGAACCGCGGTGAAGTGTCAGCCGTGGTCGGCGATGAAGGTCCAGCGCTGGAGACCGTGCTGGACGGGCCGCTGCTGTCTGCAGGAACAAATAAAGAAAACTGCGTTTCTCTCTACACCAGGAGAGTCTTATTTCTGTTTTCAGAGATACAAAAACATCCAGAAAACTAAAGAGGGACTTCTTCATGGCAACAGATAACCTCTTCTCAGAGCTGTGGGATGCCCCAAGGATCCTAGGACCCCTCTTATTTAATATCTACATGCTATCATTAGCTGTTATTATAACAACTAATAAGATCTATTACCATAATCATGTAGTGGATATGCAGCTCTATATTATGATGACTCCAAACCTATCAAATCTTTAAATAGACACCTGGTCAAACGGATGCGTAGATGTGCCATAACTCTACTAAGATTAACAAAAACAAAGATGATATATATATATATATATATATATATTTTTTTTTTCTAATCTAAAGAGAGAGAACGCCGCTTCATCAATTCCAAGTAGAATCTGCCTTCTATCGCCTGGAGAATATTTACCAGATTAACATCCAAGCAAGATCTACAGAAACTCATCTATGTATTTATCTTTAGTGGAATTGATTACTGCAGCAGCGCCTGCCTAAAAAGTCAATCAGACAGAAGCAGCAGACCCAGAAAGTTTACTAAAAATGTATCACCTTAATTCTAGTCCATTACATTTATAAGTTACTGAATGGTTTAGCCAAAAATAAGTTAAAAGATCTTAGGTCTGGTTCTGGTCTACTTTTACCCCTTTTCCACCAGGGGCTGGTTCCGTGCTGGAGCTAGTCTGTTAGCGGCTGGTTCCAAGTGCAAACCGACAAAGAACTGTTTGTTTTTCCACACACTGGTGCTGGTCGGAAAGCTACGTCATTACGTCGCTCCATGCATATATACCTACGTCACCATTACCCAGTAGATTTAGCGCCAAAGCCAACCGTCCCAAGACCACAATACTTTTTAACATTTAACAATTTGCTCACCACTGTGCTCAGACCCTCCCGCAAGTTTTTTTGAACTTTGGATGAGGACCAGACTGCGAGCAGGAAGTTTGTCTACTCCACTCACCACTGCTGCTTTGACTTCAGGTCCATTTGGTTTCTTTTGTCGCACAAGCATCTGCAGTGTTGTTTAAAAACTGCTGTTTACCGTCTTTTAGTTGTTACGTCGCTGACGTCATCACGATATGCTGAAGTCACCACGTCCAACCGGTTCTTTCCTCTGACCCCAGAGGGCCCTTTTCCTCCAAATTGGTTCCAGTGCTGGCTCGGTGCTAGAGCCAGAGTTAGCATCGGTTCTTTCTGTTTCCACTGACCAAACTGGTTCCAAACTGGTTCCGAGCTGGTGCTTAGCTGGCCCAAACTCTTTCGACAAACGGTTCTTTGTCGGTTCGCAATTAGAACCAGCCGCTCTAGCACCAGCACAGAACCAGCCCTTTCGTAGAAAAGGGGTAAGAAAGAGTTGGTGCCAGCTTAACAGCAGTTCGAAACCAGTTTGGTCAGTGGAAACACAAAGAACCGGTGCCAACTCTGGCTCTAGAACCAAACCAGCCCTGTAACCAGTTCAGTGGAAAAGGGGCTTCTGTATCACAGAAACCAGAACCAAACATGGGGGAAGCAGCACTCAGTTTCAATGCTTCTATATTCTGGAACAAACTGCTAAAAAACTAAAAATTACTGAAACACTGACAATTTTTAATTCAATCTTTAAGGCCCCACAGACTTAGAATTAATAATAACTAAAACATGATTATTTATAGCCTTTTTTCCATTTTTTGGATAATAATTACTCATATTTGAAATGTTTAGCCTTTCTGAAACTGTTGTTAATTTTTCGCCGTTTCCAGCTGTAACTCCCCATTACGCGTCTAATGCGGCGTTCAAACCAAACGCGTCTTTTACATTTCTGCACTTTTTAGGGTCAGACTCTTCAAACGTGTGTCAAGCGTCCCCACTTCTGGTTTTCTCCAGTCCGACTTCCTGTCTCTTCAACCGACTTTTTGCGCTATGGCAGACAGAATTGAGAGAGCAGCTCGGCTTTATTTAATATAAAAAGTAAGAGAACTTTGTTGTTCAGCTGCCTCGGCGCCATATCTGTAACTACGGGAAAAATTCAGCAGCGTTCAGAGTTTGGTGATTTTCTCCACCTCCTCCTCAAACTTAAGGCTGACGAAGGTTGATTTCAGTGCTAGTTTCACTCGAATTTCCGGAAACAGCGAAAATAAATCTATCCGCCATTATCACTTCTACATCTTCCGCCCCGGAGGAGCTCTCTGATTCGTCAACGCTCAACAACGAAGTTCTTTATTAAAGAAAGCCAAGCAGCTCACTCAGTTTTATCCGCCATTGTACAAGAAGATCGTTGAAAAGACAGGAAGTATGGATGCTTGGACACATTTGAACCATCTGACTCTAAATCTGCGCCAAATGGACACACATCCAACGCTTAGAGGTAAAAGATTTTGACGCTACAGAACTTTCGGTGTGGACGCAGCAAAATGTTTTTTCCTCCCTTAAAACGTTCATCGCTTTCTTGCTGAAATGTGCTATATTCAATAACTTGTTGTAGGGATTAATAAACCCACTGAAAATGAGGAGGCTGAGGAAGTTCAACCCACAGAAGCTGCGATACTTACACCATGGAGGTCGGTCAGAACGAGATCTGAGCGACATGGACGAAGTGAGGACCCTTTGAGGGATGTAGGAGTCCACCGACGGCTGATTGTGTTCACCCAACATGGCCGACAGAGCTTCAGGAGGGAGACAGAGGAGAAAGTTAACTTCCCAGAGTGACTTATACGGCCTGTGAAAAGAAAATACAAATAAAAACACAATGTTTTCTCACCTCTGGAGGTTCTGGTGTGTGGATCCACGGCGCTCTCGCAAACGTTGGTCAGGAACTCGTTGACCTGTTTGAGCGACAGGGAGTTGTGCAGCGTTTCCAGGGGATAGATAGACGGCACCATGGAGCAGCCTTCAAAACCTAGAGGAGACACATGAAGCAACATCAGCTAAGACCCTCACATCAGAGGGAAAGGTGACATCCATCACCTTCAGTCCAAAAGTTCCCACCCTTAAACCCGATAACACGGTACTCTGAAAACGCGCCGTCATTTCGAGACATCCTTTTAGCCATCCGTGACCTCCAGCCATCACGTTACGACCTTATCCACACAGGTAAGCAGCAAAAATCCATGCTGAATGCCCAGAAAACAGTAAACCACAGCTAGGTATGTCAAACAGGTCCTCCCAAAAAACTAAAAAACTAATCATCTTCCATATCTACTAACGCCAAGACCACAGCCGGGAAAGCAGCGGCGAGCGGTTCAGAGCTCCACGTTCTCCAAAGATGGGTTAGTTCCCAACCAAAGCGGCATTTCACCAGAACCATACGACCCGAGAGGACGCAGTTTTCACCGTGCCAGTGTTCACCACAAGGACAGCCAACAAACAGCAGCCGCATGCTGGTTAGGGTCAGGAAAGTAGAGCGACTGGCATTCAGAGTAGCTGTGGTCGTTTGGAAGGAAAAAGCCCCGAGCCGTCTGCAACTGTAGATTTTGCAGACTCGCACTGAAGAAATGTCGTTCAGGTAAACACCCGTGTAACACCGACCACTGAGATATGATCCCACGCACCGCGTGCAACTGGGTTTACAAGAAGAAGATGTTTACACCCCATCTTGACTTTATGCTGCGGAAATTTAACATTGTGAGGAAAATAAATGCAACAAATAAAAAAGTATGACAGCAACAAACATTCCAGATTTAGATCAAACCAAATCTAATCCTTAAACTCTCAGAAGGTTCAATATTTTTTTGTTTCAGCCTAATTTAATAGAAAGCCACAGTTTCTGTTCATTTATGACGATTCATAACATTGGCTCCCTTTTTCTGCTGTCTGGTATACATTCATACAGTGGTGGCTAACTAGAACGTTAGCGTTAGCCGTGCTAACCCTTAACACTAATTATACGTTTGTGTTTAGGGTTAAGCACCAAATTAAATACTGTAGAACTAGAGCGATGGGTTCTGGATTCAGATAAAACTTTATTTGTTTCACTGCATGGTTAAGGAAGTGATAAGAGGAATAAACTGCTGCCTAAACTGTTCTGTACTTCAAAATAAGAATGTTAACGGCTAACAACTTGTCAATAGCCAAAACTACAACATAAATGTTTAACTTTGTTCAACTAAAAGTTTAAAAAGGGGTCAAAAATTTAGCGCTTCACTATCTATCCAGAGAAATTGTATTTAGAAGAAGCTAACTAAGCTAAACGTTTTACAGGTTAGCAAAAACACTAAAGCTAAGCTATCAGCATGTTAGCCCATTAGATGTGTGCCCACCACAGCTAATCGGTAAGAAAAGTTCAGTTTAAGGCCTAAACATCCCCAATCTAAATCAACAATTTATTTATGGAGTAAGACATTACAGAAAAAAAACAACTTTTAACTGCTTTTAGAGATTATCAACCTGACGTTTCTTCATGAACTTGTATCATTATGTCTGGAGAATCTAGAAATAAACACATAAATTCATCCTGGTTGAGATCATCCGTTTCGGGTGAACCTTCATAAAAGTATTCACTCTCCTCAAACATTTTTACAGTTAGTCACATTGCAACAAAGAAACCTACCAAAACTAAACAACCGAATTAAAAACAAAAGTGTGTGAGATGTTCAGAGGTTGAGATATTGTCTTAGAACCCAATTTTGCTTTAAAGATATGATGCTCGTTCTCTAATGTTCTCAGCCCGTTAACGTTGGGGAGTTTAACTTTGGGGAACTTGGTTCAGTGTCTTTTTGCACAGAGAAAACTCCAAGCAAAACCAAAACCTGTCAAACCACATGAGAAGGTTCAGTCTGTTTATTGGTCGCGTCTTCCTGGCCGGGAGAACCAAATGCAAACAGTGGAATGAGGATACTGTGATTTTGGCTGGTAGAAAACATGGAGAATTTAAACAGATCTGTAGTTTTTTTCTGGGTTTTATTAGAAAATGTGTTTAAAGTTGCAGAAAAGCAAAAAAATATGCCCAGCTTTTGTTTATTATACTGTTTACACTACCACATCCCATAATGCAACACACCTGTATATGCCAATATTAGCTAAAATGGTAATATTATCCTAAATGCCATCATTACCATGTTTGCTCTAACTGGCATGCTAAAATACTAACATTAGCTTAAATTCTACCATTACTATGTGTGTCCTTACTAGAATGATGACTGACCCCTAATTTCTGCTTTCAGTTTGTTAAATTTAGCTTGTACATAAAATTAGCTAAAACGCTAACATAAGCTTAAATTCTACCATTACTATGTGCGTACTCACTAGCATGTTGATTGAAACTCTAAATTCCGCTTTCATTATCTAAAGTTTAGCTTGTACATCAAAATTGGCTAAAATGCTAACATTAGGTTAAATGCTACCATTACTATGTGCGTGCAAACTAGCATGTTGACTGAAATCTAAATTCTGCTTTCATAATGAAAATTTTAGCTTGTACATCAAAATGAGCTAAAAAGCTAACATTAGCTTAAATGCTACCATTAATATGTGCATACTTACTAGCATGTTGACTGAAATAATGAAGTTAGATAATGAAGTAAGATATAGCAGAATATAGTTGTAAAGTTACGTTAAAGAGTTTATTTTTCACTATTTGAGACTATTTCGGTATAATTTGTAATTTGGTTGGAAAAGGAAGAGAAAAACTGACTTAATAGTTTTAACCAAAGGATGGTAAGACCTGCGACAACGGGCGCCTCTCTTGAACTTGCTCAAAAGTCCCAAACAGCTCACACCACGACAGCTTGCAGTCTGCATAACCACAGGAACAGGCAGGCATGCAGAAAAGACACCAGGAGGCAAAGCATGGAGAGTCAACCACAGCGCAAGCACATTCCCAACGGAATCGCGAGCAGAGGTTAATCAAGAGCATGAGGCTGGGGTATGGAGGGCGGGGGCCAAGGGGCTGACCGTGGAGGCACTCTAGGGGGTCCTGGCCGGAGATGAGCCAGTTTCGGAAGAGGCGGAGGTGGTAGGAGCACTGGTGGAGGTGGTAGGCCAGAGCGTGGTCCAGAGCGAGCTGGTGGCGGCCCGAGCTGAGGTCGGTGGACAAAAACCTCAACAACTGGACCACATGGTGTTCCTCCAAGGGCTCTGAGGAAGAAGAGGAAGAGCGAGTGGACAGAGCAGTGGACCAGTGGGGGTTGGGAAGGGGGCACATAAGACACAAAAGGTTTGATGCTCAGGGAGGGAGAGAAAAGGTCGGAAGTACGTCACAGATGAGAAGATAAACGAGAGACAGGAGGGCGGAGCCGAGGGGGGATGCTCTCAATTGAGGCGGCAGCTCTCATCAGCCAACGTTCAGAAAAAGCAAGAAATCAACCGGGAGTTTCTCGCATTTCAGTACAGCTGACGGCAAGGCACAGAAAACGAAACCAATACCTCGCTCCTGTACGGCCTCTGAGTAGAACCGAGCGATCCAACAGCGAGACACAAAGAACCTACAGGAGTTGACGAACGAGGCCCAAACTTCCCCGGGTAAGTTAAACGTGCACAACAATCTGAACCCCCAAACAGACGCCACCCGGTTAATAACATACAGCCGCCGGATGCCTTTAAAACCGGGACGTCGGGGGTGTACCTGTTGAAGGGCACAAGCAGGATGAAGGCGATGCAACGGTGGACGAGTTGTCTCGCGTTCCTGTTGAGAATGACACGTCAGTAACAACAGGAGAGCTGGGACATTTTCTGGGTTTCAGGCCACCAAACTACCAAACTAAACCCTGCTCACTTAGGGGGAAACAGTCCAAACCCAGCCCCACCCTCCAAAACCAGGAGATGACCTTGTAAAACATGAATAACTGAGTAGTTCCACCTTTCTCAGCCTTACAGCGCAGAGAACAAGAGGCGAACAGGAGGCAGGATGAACTTTAACCCTTCTCCTGTCTGAGGGCTGCAGGTTGTACCAGACTGGACCGAACCCGGCTCGTATCCAGACCATGTGGAAAAAAGTTTAGCCCAGCAGAAAACCACAAGGGAAGGGTCAAATCCTGGCATGTTGGTTGAAATCGTCTGAAGTCATGGTCAATGGAATTACAGTATAAACATGCAAACACACACATTACTCAACAACGAATCATCGGGTAATGGTGACAGACTTGGTGTTTGTAGGATGTTAAACAGGGTTCCCACCTGAGTTTGCTTTAAAGTTAAACTACCGAACTTTCCAGAGAATACTACTGCGCACAGGTTTAAGTCGGGAGTTTTAAACGCCAGTTGTGGGGAAAAATTTAAGGTGAGAATCACTCTTAGGTTTATTACTATGACAAGATACAGACCCACTGGTGACGGGTTTAAGACAAACTCTGCTCACAGGCAGAAAGTACAACGGTTTTAAGAATCACAAAGCAAGGCAAAAGGTAAAGGAAGAAAGGATAACAATAAAATCACTTTCAGCCTGTTTACGCTAAACTCCTTCAACAAACCTAAAACCTAATTACTAGGACTTTGAGATAGTCTTATCAGGTCTTACTGGACCTACATCTGCGACTCTACTCCGAACATTCAACCACCACCCCCTCCAAAAAATACTAAATGAAATAAGTATCTGTTCATTTTCACAGCGCCTGAATGGTCATGTCGCACTGATGTCAAGACATAGTTTTGCGGCACAAGTAGTAAATCTGGCCTAAACAATTTCTGAAGCAAGCGGTGCCGATTTTGTGGCGATACTGTGGGCTCCCATTTCGTTATTTGCGGTATCTTCTGTGTGATGTCTACTTTCTTCTTAAGGTGACAAATGATAGAGTCCCAGTTTTAGTTCTGCTGGGCCAAAGCGCTGCTTTTGACTTGGTTGACCATTTGACAGCCGATTGGGAAAACTCTGGTACGGCCTTAAACTAGATCAAGTCTAATCCTGAGGGCATGGGTTACTTTGCAGACTTTGAAAACTTTTTCTCTGACTGACCTGTGGCGTTCCCCAGGGGTCAATTCTGGGACCACTAATGTTTAATTTGTTCATTCTACCTTTAGGCCAACTAATATAGAGGTATAATGTTTCCTACCACAACTATGCAGACGACACTCAAATCTATGTACTACAAACATGTAAATGTGAAGTGGTATGACAATAAAAACGAATTTATGTCTCTGACAGCAGGAGAACGTGGACTTGTAGATTTATTGTGTCATTGTACAAATCAAACCTAGCAATGCGTTGATGCAAAACTATTTCCTCCGAACTCAGGTTAGGAATCTTGGTGTTCTGTAAGACTCCCACTTACTCTGGCCTACTTCACTTCATGGAGGCCTGCTAATAATTGAAGTTGATGGCTGCGCAACAGTGTATACATCGAACGGGCTTCGTAAGTTTCAGAATTGGTGCCATCTTGTGGAAAAAATTGAGTCAAAACAAAAGCGTCTGCTGAAAAAGATTAGAAAGCCGTCTGTTAAGGGAACATAAGAACTATCAGGCAGAGAGAACATAAACAAGAGGAAATATCTCCTCTTCCTTTTCCATTGACGTCATGGATGAAATTGTATAAAATTAAGCAATTTGTCATTAGAAATGAAATCAGTATGTAGACAGTTTGCTCACAAAATATGCAAAATGCGCCCACGTATGACGGAACCTTAACCCCTGCAGATGTGTGTGGCGAACGTCCGACTTGAGTACACACAGACCTCTGCGGTGTGAAGTACGCCCAAGTGTAAGAGGGCCTTAAAACTTACATTAACATGCAAAAAGGCTAAATTTAACACTTATATAAGATATTGACCAACAAATATTGCACTGCACATAAATCTCTGACAAATGGATACAGAGATGACGGAATACTTTGCCAAATATTGTGTAGCTTTACTTTAGAACATTTCACCAGTTTAACCACTTGCCAGTTAACTGGAATGGCTGATATCTATTGAAATCGTCAGAGTTGGGTTAAATTTTCAAGAACTGGGGATAATTTTAGCCCAACATTTGGCTACATGGCCAATTATATGCCCTATTAAAAGCCCTTTATATGTCTTTACCCCCCAACCACTTGTTATTAAAATTATCTTATCTAGGAGCCAATAGCCACAACCCATGCTGCCTTCCAACAAGACCTAACGCCACACTGCTGCTATGTCAAACAGCCTCTTTTGTTTTAATGATTCAATTAGATCTGATACAACTGTTGTTGTTTTTTCTTTACTCCATCACACGTTTTGGAAATCTACTTGCCATCTCTAACAAACACTGTCATTATTAATAGTAGACTGATTTTATTCTAATTAAACCTGAACGCTTTGTGTCCAACACAGTATAATGTCTAATCTGTGTCAGCAGGGGGTGATCATAATGAACTTAAAAGAATCAGGAACTTTTTTTCTCGGCACTTACTTTGCTAACCTCTCAGTTTTTAACATATTCAGCTAATATTTAAAGCTGAGTCAGACAGATGTGGAAAAAGTCCATAAAAAAAACCATTTTATAGGAAAAAATGCTGACATGCACGATGGATGACTCTCTAGAAGTTTTGAGTGCGTCCATGTAAAAAAAGGCAAGTTTCAAAAATCTACACTTTGGAAAGCAAAAGCAGCAAAGGTAGCACAAAAATCTGTGCTTTGCAAAGCATGCCTGTTTTTCAAAATCAGTTCTGATGTAACAACAGTCTTCTACTCTCTGGCTCTGAGAAGTATCTTTTTAGGATGCAGAGGAAAACCCTCTAACACTCTTCAGTGAGGATGAATGAGTAGCTCAGCACCCGGTCAAAACTTAGCTGAACTCTATAGAAAAGCTAACCAGTTTTTATTATATATAGTATAATCATTTTCATTTTAAGGTCTGTAGGTGAGCTTGCTTATCCATGCACTGTTCTGTCATTAGGATTACTATTATGTTTGTGATTATTGATGTTAGCGTTCAGTTGGAAGGAAAAACAAACAACAAATATATATAAAAAAGAAAAACTTAAAAAAAAACTACAACTTGGCTCATCTATATTTTTTCCTTTTGGAATACATGATTTTTTTCCAAAACTTGAAAATTTAAAAATGTTACTCAACCTTTGTTGTCTCTCATAGTACAAAAAAAAGCTTTATAGCTCTGGGAGAGTTTTGTTTTGTAGCAGTGGAGGTAAAAGGTGTGTGATTTGAAAGACCGAACCCGATAAATCTGGTTTAATTTAAGGTTTTTAAAGCTTTAAACAAAATTTGACTTTAATTAACAGCATATGCAAGGTGGTGATTGGAGGAAAAACTTTTATCTTTGCAAGACTTACTGTGTTTGGTTATGTGAATAATAAATGACTTTTGAACTCTCCAAGCTAGAGCTAATAGTGCTAATGTGAAGTGCATGTATTAAAGTAGGTGCTTGTAAATCATTTTATTGTGTCTCATTAAAAAACAAAAATACACGTTGTTAGCAAAGCTAGAAGTAATGAGTGGTGTCTGTGTTTTTAGTATTTTGCTTTGTCAGTATTTTCAGGTTATAGCACTGCTAACCCCTGCTTAAGTTTAACAAAACAAAACAAAAATAAGTTAAAGTTTACATTAACACGTAGATTTATATTACCTGAAGTAAAACAAAACTGTTCAACAATCAAACTCCAACTCCTGACTCGTTAGAGAGGCGCGAGTCTGAGGTTGATGGTTTTAAACGTAGACACACAACCAGCAGGTAGATTCAACAGCAGTAGCGTCTATTCAAACACTTGAGTGCAGCACTGAGGCTGTTTTAGGTTGAGTATTGCAAAGTTAAACAAGCTCACACAAAAAAATTATAAACTGACAGTAACATAAAGAAAGTGGCAATTTATTAAAGTTTACCCGCGAACACGAAAACTTTTAAAGTGTAGTTGCTCTTTAAACGACCCTGGCTGGGCTCTCAGAAACAATGAGAGACATGGAAATGAACCTTACTAGAAACAAGCGAGAAAAACGTACCAAGTTACAGCAAAACTAGGATAATCTATGCACGGCGGAGCCTCTACACAGATGTTTGGTAAAAAGTTACCTGATATAACTTATAACGGCTTAATATGAGCAATCAGTGGGAACCCTGGTTAGACAGAGAACGTTAGAGTTAGAAAAATAAGAGTCCAAAGAAAATGAAATCAAGAAAAATCAAGAAAAACTGGAAATGCTGCAGGGCCATGTAAAATTAAAATAAAAATAAAAACTGAAAGTAGACAAAACAAAAGGTTTGAAGGCATGTGAGACAAAGGGAGGTGCAGTGGAAGAATACTTGAAAGAAGCAGACGTACCATTAGTCGGATGCTTTGCAAACGACACAGAAAATCGTTTTACTGCCGGCATAGACAACAACTCTGAGGAAATAAAAAAAAAAAATGTGTAGAAAATTTCACTAGAGTCATGAAGCACAGCAGCTCACATGTTTCATGTTGTGCAATGAACTGGGCTTTCCTGAAGTGTCCTGGGAAGAAATAAACAAAAAGAAATAATAAAAGAAAAGAGCCAAGAGCTACACGGATGAGTGGTTCACGAATCGGATAGATATCTCGGTTTCAGACGAAGGTTTTAGTTAAAAGATGCATGAGGTTTGAAGATGTTTGCTCATGGCTGTGGGCCAACGTCAATGGAACATCTTCGGATGGGACAGTGAGATGAAACCATCATAAGTCAAAGAATAGACAAAAACAAGAAGTAGAAACAACTTAAACCCGGTAATCAGGTCATCCTCTTCTGCTTTCCTTATGTATTTTTAAGCCAAAGTCATAAAAGCTAAACAATGACACATTTTGAGAGATAATAAAAATCTCAGCTGTTAGATGGAAAAGCAGATGAATAACCTCTGCGCTAGGTTTAAAGAGCATGCACTAAATCTCTAGTCTGGACTCCCGTTCCTGAAAACAAGGTGCAACAAGATGGATGACAAAGACCAACGGTGAGCTAATGTGGTCCCATGCTGACACCTAGTGGGAGACCCACACCGCCAACACAGCCATTATTTATTTTCTCCTCTCATCCAGTGTTAATAAAAGCATGTTTGCTAAATGCTGAAACGTCTCGGTCTGTGATCGAAGCCTGGAGGCATGAAGTGTTGGGCTGGGCGGTGTGTCAGCTTTAAAAACTAAGCAAATAAAAGGCCAAATAAAAAAACCTAAGGTGTCCAGCAAGCATGAAGGGCAGCAGTCTTACACTATTCACTTTTTTAGTCACAGTTAAGTGTTTGAGACCATTGGACAGGTTTTAAAGTATGATTTTAATTAGTAAAGAAAAAAAAGCAGTTTGATGACATATTCAGTTAACATGACTGGCTATACATCCTCACATCGCTGTGGAAACATGTGTTTCCGGCCCTGTTTTGACAAATACCCGTCTAACATTTACCAATAAACATTTAGGATCCTTAAAGTTTTGGTAGAAATATTCTGCAGATTACATTGGACCTGTTACATCTTCAGTAAACTGTGTGTGTGTGTGTGTATATATATATATATATATATATATATATATATATATATATATATATATATATATATATATATATATATATATATATATATATATATATATATATATATATATATATATATATATATATATATATATTGTCACCTTACACACTGGTTCACTTTATATGCCATTTTCAATTATAATGGTAATTCTACAATGTTTACTTCACTTTAACTAGTTCTTTTAGTTCTTTTAGATACATTGTTAATTTTTCTTATATCTCTTTTTTATATTGTAAATACATTCGTTTTGCTTTTACTGATTTTTACCTATTTTGTATTTAGTTAACTAGTGTGACGGAGCAGCCACAACAAAGCATTTCACTGCAAGTTGTACTGTGTATGACCATGAATGTGACAAATAAACCTTAACTTGAACTTGAAATATATATATATATATATATATATATATATATACATAGAGCTACAGTAGTTTATTTTTCAGATGTAACAGAAGGGAAACCTTACTACAACAGGTCCAATTTTATCCATAGAATATTTCCCACCATGTGTTTAATGATCATTAACATGTTTTCCTGTGGTTTGTGTCTTTGGCTTGGAAACTCTCCTATGGACGCCAGTTTTAGCAGGTTAACAAATCTAGGAGGTGTCTCTGTGTTTCTTTTATGCGAGGATAAATGTCCCTGCTGAGGTATTAAAAAACTTCAGAAATGGCTTTTTACCTTTCCAAAATGATAGATTTAGAGGTCCTTGTGTCTCACTATTTTCAAAATCTTTTAGTCAGCTTCCTTTGGTGACAGTTTCTGTTTCCATGATGTTTGGATTGTGCAGGTTTGTCCAGATGTGTTTAAAGAAAGTCACGTTAAGCATAATAGTTGGTTTGGACGGCTTTTTTCCCTTAATGAAATCAAAGCTTTTTTTATATTCCTCGGAATGCCCTTTTGTGAGGTTTTAAGATATCTGATGATTCATAAAAAGGAACGGAGACAAAAAAAAGCATAAAAACAAGGAATCCTAAATAAACTAATAAGAGTTAGACAGATTTTTTTGGGTTGTTTGATGCAAAACTGATCACTATATATGGATAACCTGCACAGTGATAATAGAGAGTAATCTATAATTAGATACAGACAACAGATATTACCAAAGAAGACGATTCAAAACGCTTGAAACGATTCATTCAAACTAATAAAGGAAGGATGAACCAAATAGTTTTGTTTTATATAACTCATGTTATCAATGCCGACATCCAACACAGTCATAATCTAAACTAAAAGCCCAGAGTTTACGGCAAATAAATAATTTACAGACAGTAAAAGGTTTTTGTTTTTTTAAGACTTATTACTGATGTGTCAGAGCTCTAATCGAAGGTTTACGCCTCCTTGAACGGAGGGCGATGGAAACATTGGTCTGTTTTCTTCCGTTTTTATTGTAAATTAACTAGAAAATAAATATAGATTAAAAAAATAATCGAAAACTCTTGTTTTATACTCAGCAGTAAAAAAAAAAAAAAAAAAAGGCTTCAGGCTTGTTAAAGGCAGGCTGGAACAGATTAGCTGTGCCATGAACACAGAAAAACTAAATTAAGGTGAAGTTACCATTAAAAAAAATGTACAAATTATCAGAGGTGCCTATGTGATACGCATCTAGTGCAAATACAGCTTTAGTGTGCTGATTTGGAGCAGCTCCATCAATATAGAGGGTGTTTTCTATTTCAAGCAAGGGAAAACAAACTGTGAAGTATTAAAGGCAGAAGAAAATTACTATCAGAGCATCTTGTAGTGTAAAAATAACCGTGACCAACCTATACAGATTCACTGAAACCTTTAATGAGCAACACGGCCCATGGAAATCTTGAGGTTAGCTCGGTTAACTAACATGGAGCTGTGAACGAACAATTGGATGAAATGGTGCACACTCCGGATCCAGAAGAGTGATGCGTCACCTTAACAATAAAAAAAGCCTCATTGCTGCAGAGCACCAAAGTAGACCTGAACTGGAGCGTAGAGTAAGTATAGTAACTTAATATCAGAGGTGCTGAGGTTTAACTCCTGTAGGAGTTTTATAAAAATCGACTTCATCTTCCCTTTTCGTAACCCACCACCTAGTCTATAAACAAGTATATTAAGTATCCCCAGTCTCACAAATGCAAAAGAAAAACAAAAAAAAACACTTGAG
>JAVLVB010000646.1:1495163-1512832 GCA_032876305.1 Orestias chungarensis
TGCAATTCCAAAGTTTTTCCCTTTTTTCTGCATATTTTCACACATTCTCGCACATTTCTGCATTTTTGGCACTTTCCCGCATTTTCATCGCAGAAAACGAGACGAAATGCAGCCGAATTCACAGCAAAATCAAGGGTTTTTGCTCGTGTTTTTCTGGGGGGACTGTTTATATAGCGGGATTTCTGTGCCACCAGGTTGAGAGCGCAGTGATCCGCATTTGAGATCTGCTGTGATCTGCTGAAGGAATAATCATTTTAAGCGCGTGCGCACGAATCTCCAAAACTTTCATGCAAAGCTGTTCGGACATCTATCCGAGACATTCATGCATACACGCTTTAAATAATTGTTCCTTTGTCGGATCTGAGCTCTACAGTATCACTACGTGCTCAACCAGCTTGGTCTCGGGCCCGGTGTCCCTGATCCGGAGCAGGTCTTCAGACTGATCTCTGACTCGGCACCGGACCCTGGGGCTCAACTACAGAAGGAGATTGGAGCCCAAGTGCCAACTGGTTGGCGATCACATCTGTGAAGCCCTGCCAGCTGCTGGCTTGTTCCAGGGGCCTGAGCAGTGCGGTCCAAGGCATCCAGTGCCGCAGAGCCGAAAAGTTCCCCCGGAACCACAGGTAGGGCCCAGAGGGTTCTCCTACAAGGCTGAGTAAGCGGTGACTGCGCCAACCAGACCTGACGACGAGCATGAACCAGTGTGGAGAGCGTGCACCCAAGCTCCCTCGTCATGACAGCAAAGGCCTGGAGAGATGCCTCCATCAGGCCTTGCATGGTGTGGTCCAGCGGAACAGAGTCCAAAGAGGAGGACAGGGCCAGCATAAGATGGGAGAGAGAGTTCCCAATCCGGCCCATGCGGGCCCCAGAGTCATAGGCCTTGCAGAGAAGGTCATCAGTAATACGGCACTGAGGCCGTGGACAACGGGCATTGGGCCACAAAGCCTCATCAGTGGAAACAATGAGAGGGGACGCCCGGTTCCACCACTGGCATCTGCCCCAAGCCAACCCTGGGTGCCTCCTGCGAGGCAGCCATTTGCGCCGCCAGGTAGGCAAATAGGTCCAGTAGCAAAGGGTCTTGCCTAAGGATCCACACTGGATACCACTTGAGCTATCCAGCCGGATAAGGAATAAAGGAAGGAAGGAAGCAAAGAAAGGAGGAAGGGAGAAAGGAAGGAAAAACTGGATTGAGGAAGGAAGGAATGAATAAAGGCAGGAAGAAAGGAAGGAAGCAAGGAAGGAAGGAAGGAAGGAAGGAAGGAAGGAAGATACGGTAAAAATAACTACTGTCAATAATATACCGTAAAAAGGACACAAATGTATGTTTTTTACGTTTTAAAAAGTAGAATCTAAAAAATCTGATATTTTTACAGCCAAAGAAATAAACCGATAAGATCATTTGTTAGTAGTAAGAGTGGTAATTTCTTTTTGTCCAAAATAACGGTAACTACATAGCTAGCTGCCTGTTGGTGATCGTCATTAATTCGATTCTTGGACCAGCGGCGAGCAGACGATACCTTTGCAAAGGCAGCGGCCGTCATCTGCACCCTGCCTTCATCGGACGCGTAGATCTTCAGGTCATGTCTGTAGGTGCTGTGTAACCGTAGCAACCCGCAGCCTGGAAACCCAGCATAGTCTCCTGCATCAACACACGGGGCCGAACAGCAATAATGGTGTAAACAAACACGGACACTGTTGTGTAGGAACATGGCCACATTCTCAGTTTCTTTAAACGTTTTTGCATAAGCAGATTTTTTATCTATTTATTGATCAGGCTCAACGTAAAACACAGCAAAAAGTGAGATTAAAGTTAATTCATCTGTAACAAAAACCTGAATAGTGTGGCATGCATTTTTCTTTATGCTGATAACTGATTGCACTCAAGTTTTGTCTTCTGCAAATAACAGGTAAGTTTAATTCTTTCTGTGCAATTGCCAAAAGTCTTCCACCAGAATAAAAATATAAGGATATCAAAAGAGCATAAATTATGAAGATATTTAATAAAGCCTGAAAACTTCAAATTCAGAACACCTGAGATATATTGGCCAACAAATATGAAACCCTTACAGTCGAAATAAAACTTTCATTGCGCTTAAGATTAATTATACATAGTATACACAGTTCTGCACTGCATTTGATTTGATACGAAACTGCTGCTGGTTGCGTTGTTTTTTAAATTTAAACTCAGTCATTCCCACAGGTGTTTTTCTCCATCACTAGCTTCAGACCCGCTCTTTAAACACTGGGCGTCTCACCTTGACCTCCTGGGTACATGCAGCGAAACGCTCTGCCCAGCTCCTCGGCTTGCACTCTCCCAGCAGGAGTCAGCTCTCCTCCCCACTTCAGCACCAGCAGCAGGGACGGGCCTTCCTTACGCGTGTCTGAAACAAACGAAAGAAGGTGGGTGGTATTAATACGGCAACGTGACACTTTACTGCAAACAAATGAAGACGAGCCGACCTTCCTCTTCACTGGAGGTTTTAGGCTGTCCATGCGGCAGGTAAGTCAGCTGCACTTTCCTGTTGATCCCTGAGAAGTGGCCGTACCTTTTAAACCAGAGAAACAAAGATGAATAAAAAAAGAAACTATCGCTGATATCAGCTTATAGCAAACGGTATACTCGTGCACGTTTATTGTCAGGATAAGAAGAGATTTATTGTCAATTAAGATTACTGTAAATCAACATTTATGTTTTAAAACTGCAAACCCCCCCCCCACCCCCTTTTTTTCACTAGTTTGTTCCGTTCAATTGATTATAAATGTAAAAAAGTATGATTAAATGCAGCTACTGTGTGCCGTTTAATGAGAGAAAACACACCTTTTAATTTAACTGGTGTCATAAAGAAGCCAATTTTAAAACCTTATGTTTTTCACAAGATGAATATGTGTCATTTTCATTTTATATTTATAAGATATCATGAATAGAAGGTTATAGCTTACCTATATAAGTGATTTTATGTGATCTGAAGTTGGTTTCTTCATGATTATGGCATATTTAGCCAGTATAAAAAAAAAACAGATATGAAAACTCCAACTTGACACAAAGGTCATTGCTATGGTGCTCAACAGGAAACTAATGATAACTCAACCTCCCTTTCCCCTTCAGCTATCAATCTTTTAAACTCTTAGCTTGTCTTGTGTCTTGTAGGGTTTTATTAGTCTCTTATGAATTTAACTAGTTGTTTTTAGTCTCTTGTTGTACTGACAGTGTTTTTTCTGGTGTTAAAATGACTGCATGAGATTGTTATGTCGACCGGAGAGCTACGACTGAATTGTTCTGGAACAGTCTTTCTGAAGTAGTGAGACAGACCTTTCAGTCAGAAAACCCCCAGACAAAACGCGGGCCAAAGTCCTTGATTTGTGCCATGAAAATGCAGGAAAGTGCGAAAATACGTGGGAAAGTATGAAATGAATTGTTGTTTCCAAACGTAGGGAGAATAACCTGCTTCTCCCACATCTAGTAAGCAGCAAACATGACATAACATAGCAGCATAGCTGAGCCAGTTATTTAGTCCCATTATGCTAACTTAGAGCAAAATATGATAATCCAGAATCTGTCTAAGAACAAAGACAGTTGTTACTAACTTAAAGCTCCCTGTAGTAAGACGCTGGATCAACTTCAGTCTATTTGTTTTTATTAGTTTACGGGGCAGATCTGACTATTCCAAGATGGCCGACGTGCTGACGTGCCGCTGGGACCAAAACGTGTTTGTTATGGTGGCGCACCGAGGTTAAGACGTTACTGCGCGACGCGACGGATTGTTAGCTTTTGGCTGGGGGGTTTAGTGTCAGTCAAAACTAAGAAAATAATCAATTCTTTAAAATTTCTGGGAAAAAAATGCAGGATCAGTCAAATCAGGGAAATTTACATAATTCTGCAACTTCTGCGCTTAGATGCTATTTATGCTGTGAATATGCGGCTTTTTAAGAATTATGCGCACCCCCACATATCGTGCTCCCCTTTCCTTGATTTTCTGCGATCGCAGAATCATGTTTTTCTGGAGGTATTGACCTTTACTCTGATAATGTTTAAATCCAGGATAAAAAAACATTCCATGTGACAGCGAAGAGGATTGTATCTGCACTCTTTACTTTTAAATTCACGAATCAGAAGTTAAATATGACATGTGCAAAATTGCTTGATCAGACTGAGATGTATCTGGATAAATAATCCTAAGGTCTCATTTACATGGGCACAGAATTAAATTAATCAGACCCCAGTAAAGAATAGATTCATGCATTTTTATTCTAATCTAAGCGGTCTATTACGACTACTTACTTCTAGGTGAACCAGCCATTGAGGGGTATTCTTCTACCATTTTTTTTGGACTATAAGACGCACCTTGGAGCCTTAAAATGTCCCCAAAATTGGCCAGGTGGTAAGCAATCTGTTTGATTCGACTGTCGGAACCTTTCTATGACGTGATTATTGTGCCACTAGGTTGAGCACGAGCAGTTTGTCAGAGCTGAGCTTTTGAGTTGAGCACTTGAGATTCGTGCGCCCCCGCTTAAAATTATTCTTCCTTCAGATAGATCTGAGCTCTCAAATGAGTATCACTGCACGCTGAACCTGGGGGCACTATTTTCAGGCCATAAAACGATGAGAGTGAATCTGACATGTTTGATGGCAAATTTGCCAAACTGTATGTTTTAGTATCTTATAACACGGTGCGTCTTATGTATTTGGTTAAGTACAGCAATAGACCCCGTAATTGAGACTGTGCCTTATAATCCAGCGCACATTATAATGCTAATTTCTGCTTTTAAACTCTTATTTTTTTTATGTACTTTATCATGTAAGGCACTTTGTTTTGTTCAAATAATGTGCTACACAAATAAACTTGCCTCGCTGCAGACTCACAGTCATCTTGTCAAAACTCACAATAGAAGGTTAAAGGTACTTTTCTGAGTCACAGCTATGAGCTCACAGTTCTGCTTCGACTCTTTTCTTGGCAGTGAACAGCAAGGTTTCAATAACTTTGTAAGAGGTTGGAATTTTCCGGGGTTTCCAGGGAAAGGAAGTTAACCCCCCTGACTTTCTTTCACCTACATTTCTAAAACCGTCTTGAGCTGCTCCAGTTTGGACTTCTTCTCTTCGATCTCACAGTCGTAGTTCTGGCCCAGTTCTATCAGCAGCAGCCGGGTGATATCCAGCACCTCCTGTTGACGATCAGAGCGAGAAAATGTTGGAGAGACGACTGGCGACGAGATTTCTGCACGTCGGATATCAAAATCCATCACTCTACCTGCAGCTGTTTCGGCTTTTTGAGTTTCAACTTCCCAGTTTTGTATCCTTCGTATTTTTCGAACAGTTCAAAGAACCTATGTGAATTGGATGTGAATCGGAAGTAAACAAATGGACCACGTAGTCAATGCGGAGTGTTGTTAACAGGTGGAGGGATGCAGATGGAAAACTCACATCGGGTTGCGGACCTCCATCTTCATCTTCTGTTTAGGCGTTCTGTCTCCGTGACGGATGACGGCAATGACGCATCGCAGCTCCATCCTGATGAGTTTAAATGTAAATTAATCAATTCATTAGAGCTGAAAAAACTAATTAATTTAATCAATTAAAATCGATTATTAAAATAGTTGATAAACTAATTTAATCATCGATTAGTTGGTTTATAATCATGTTTTACCGTAAGTATGTTTAACACAATCTGTTATATCTGCGGTCAATAGGTGGCAGTAATGACCTAGCTAATGCTGTGATCTACCACTGGAGCAGGAGAAGAAGATATCAGCCAATCGTTAGCATGGTTTTGCTAGCGCATGGCTCATAAACACATTTGCCCTGAGCAAGATGGCGGAGCAGGAAAATGTAGGAAAGTCTTCTTTAAGTGAACATCTGAGACCAAAACATGTCTGAGTTGAAGCAGGAGAGGAAGAACCAGGGCGGTAAAATAAGCTAATAAGGAAATAAAGGCGCTAAATACTGTTAATGAATTCAGTTCATATTAATTTAGAGTTGCAGGAGCAACAATAAAGGAACACATGTGGAACAAGATGCTCACCCCCAGGAATGTCTACCACTTACTAACTCTGTTCTAAACATGCTGGTAGAGACACAAGTTCAGGCTATTAGTAACAATAATGTCCAACTAAGTCACAACATTCACAATAAAGATCTAATTATATATTAGAGAATAATAACGATTCCATTAATCAACAGTTGCGACTTACATGGTCCCTGAAGTGGTGGGAACAATGGGGATGTCCTCCGCCTCTGTTGGGATTGACCAAGGAATCTGGAACTGAGGGGCGAGCTCTCGCATCACGATGTTTCTGAGAAGTTTAAAAGGTAAAAAACACACACACAGAAACAGGAAACGGGACGCGTGAAACAGTAGAGCCGGTACCCGAGGATCTTAGCGCAGTCGTCGTAGTACTTCATGGAGTTCTTGACAAAGCTGAAGCCGTTCACGTCGCAAACATACGAGTGTCCGTTGGCTCGCAGAAGGTCAAAGCCGCACACAGTTTGCTGGGGGGGAAAACACGATGAGTGAACGCGGGTATTAAAGAGTAAATGTTACCCCGTGGCGGCTGCTTGTACCTTAAACGCCAAGCAGACTTTCCGGGCCACCAGCTTCTCCATGGCCGACAGCATGACGGGATAACGGACCTCCTTCCCCTCGCTGTCTCTCTCCACCTTCCCGTCCAGGGCGGGAGACTTTCGGGCCTCGGCGTGGGCGTAGTCCGGCCCGACGGTGTAGACCTGCCATCCAACAGAACCACCACAGCTGGTTTCAGCAACAGCTCTGCTAAACCACAGCCAAGGAGACTAAAGACGCATCGTCTGGTTCTGATTCAACACTGTTTGAACCCCTGCCCTGGTGAACTTTTATTTTAAATTGCTTTTGTTCTTACTGCGATATTTTCTAGACTACAAGCTGCTACCCTTTTTCCCCCCCAAACGCTTTAAGCAGCAGGCACAAAGGTTACATTTTCAAACCCATAGCCCCGCATCATGGAAATATGTTTGATCAGCGCTTTTACCTTTATGTCACGGGCAACGTTTAGAAAATGTCCAGGTATATTCAAACCGAACCCACCTGGAACGTCAAGAGTGTCTGGATTGCAAGCAAAGTCGAAGTCGATGCGTGTTTAGGAGCTTCGAAAAGTCTCTAACGTCTGAGGTTTGAAACGCTCCGGACGCGGGTGCCTAAAGCGTTTGGAGCGTCAAGAGTGTCCGGTTTACGCGCTTAAAAGTCTTGCGCACATCAAGGCCACAGCGTTTGGAGCGTTAGATGCCTACTTCGCCCAAAACGCTCCAAACACTCGAGTTGGGAAAATGTAACTTTGGCTGCTGGATGCTTGAGCGTGGACCAATCAGAGAACGTCTTCTATGTGACGTAGCGACAAACTTTCCAACATGGCGGAAGATTCTGAGGTGATAATGGAAGATAGATTTATTGTGTCTGTTTTCTCTAATTCCAGTGAAACTAGCGCTGAAATCGACCCTCGTCAGCATTAAGCTCCTGTAGGAAAAAATCACCAAACTCTGAACGCTGCTGGATTTCCCCCTAGTTACATATATGGAGCCGAGGCAGCCGACAACCACGCTCTCTTGTTTGTTTGTTGTTTTTATTAAATAAAGCCGAGCAGGAAGTCCGACTGATGAAAACAGGAAGTGGGGATGCATGACACGTGTTTGAAGTGTCGGACACTAAAAAGTACAGAAAATGTAAAAATGCGTCCAACTTTGAGAGTTAAGAAGCGTTTAGGACGATCCAGACGCGCTTGGTGTGAACCCAGCATAAGAGCTTAAACCGCGCATGAAGCGTCAACCGCGTCAGGAAACCGACAACGATGCTCTCTCAGTTTTGTCCGCCATTGTACAAGAAGACCATGAAGAGACCGTAATCTGGAACGCTTGACGCGTGTTCGAAGCGTCTTGACTCTAAAGATGCACAAATGTAAACGCCTCCAACTTGACGCTTCAGACGCGTTCAGATAAACTGCTGTAATCAGTTCAGTGGATATCAGCGGCTTCTACTGAGGCGCGCTCTACAGTCAGGAAAATACGGTATAATAAATACTTTCCGACTGAATGCATTTTGCTCCTCTTATTTGGAACAAACTCCCAGAAAATCCCAAATCTGCTGAAACACTGGGTTCTTTTTAAATGGCAGCTAAAATCCCACTTGTTTAAAAGGTTGCAGCCTAGATCAATCTAGAACAGAGACATAAAAAAAACTATATGCTTATTGTTTTCAAGGATTTTCATGATGATTTGCTGAATGATGTTGTTGAAACAAACTTGAATAGACTTAACGGTGTGTTAGATAAGGCCAGAACAATAATTCTGTGTTATCTATGGGTTCACGCTAAAATTTGGTATTTTCTCCCAAACTGGATGTGCGTTGTTTTCCCATCGCGTTTCCCTTCCAGTCTGACTCGGATTATAACAAGAAATGCCCGAGCTAAAAAAAATTATTAATAAAACATAACAATCGCTCCGTCTACACAGAAGTTTTCCCTCTAACAAAAACAACCACGATTGTAATGGAAGACGTAGGAAAAATCGACGTTGTGGCAAAAATGACATTAAACAAAAGTTTTACGCTACAAAGAAAAGCAGCTTACTATAGTTGAAAATTCATCAATGAATCGATAAAGACCCTAATTTAATATGAATTTCATGTCCGGGACGAGTGGACCTTGACTGTGGAGTTTTTGGCAGGTTGTGACTCGTTAT
Source organism: Orestias chungarensis (assembly GCA_032876305.1). Taxonomy (NCBI): domain Eukaryota; kingdom Metazoa; phylum Chordata; class Actinopteri; order Cyprinodontiformes; family Cyprinodontidae; genus Orestias; species Orestias chungarensis. The sequence goes on from JAVLVB010000646.1 coordinate 1,503,865, forward strand.
CAATGATCCTCCACGAGAAACATGCGCTGAAAAACCTGCAGCTCCACTGTGACACGTGCTCCAGTTTAGCAACCATTCTACGACCTTTTGGTTTGTTCGTAAGTGGGTTAAGGACAAGAAAGTAACAATATCTCGGAGTATCAATCCGAGTAATCTGAGTTTATTTAGAATAAAGACCCACTGAGGGTGGAACCCATACACTCCACCTTGACATCGGTGCCATCGGTTGGCATGAACTCTTCGTAGATGTAAGAGCCCGTCTTTCTGACGCTGCTCTCTGGAGAGTAGACGCTGCTGCGGCTCCCGATCTGCAGGAAACAGACTAGGTTCAGTTGTTTACCTTCTACTTTACTCACACAACCTAATCCAGAAACCGAGACGCTGGTTAAATGGTTTTATTGGGGGCTTGTATGTTAAGTATGAAAAATGAAGAAACAAAGAAACGTAAAACTTTGTAAACAAACATGTATCTAAAGCTACGTTCACACAGGTCTTGACGCTCAATTATGACTAGCTGAAATGTTTTTTTCCTTCCGCGTGAACCGTTTACGACCCCTGAGGCGACCAGAAGAAGAAGAAGAAGAAGAAGAAGAAGAACGTAGACGTCCCGCGGCCCCGTGTTCACGTCAGTAACGGCGGGAGCCGACCGTGCCGCCACGAGATCGCAACAAGACGAAGTAAGCTGAGAAAAAACGGAAAGCTAAACTCGGCACTGCTTGCTTCGGACATCGTTTACGCTGGACGTCCGGCTTCCTGCTGCACAATTATGATACGTTTCCCTGTATTTTTGGGTCTTGATTTCTACATTCTGGGTTATTCATTTATTGCCGTTTCTGATCACGTGATTGATTAACAAAAAACTGTTGTTGTGTTGCTGCAAGGAAAACCAAATATTTTACATTAAGAACGGCTGTAGTAACCGTTTTTGATTACTTAACAAAGAACCAAATCTTTAACCCATTCATAGACACGTGTATGTATACTCAGGACATGTGGAGATCTGTTCATTCTACCTTTCTGAAGAGCCTCTGGCTGCCGCCGCCCGCAGACGTGGGGTAGTAGATGTAGACGTTGTGGTCCTCGGCGCACACAGGCTTCTCCACAAAAGGCTTCTGGAAGATCTCCCCGTTCACCTCCACGTGGTCCTCCCCTTCGACCAGGTTACACTCTGGAGGCGAAAACACACAGAGCAGACGTTCCCGCTTCATCACCCGCCACTAACGACGCCCGGACGTCTGCCGCGTTTACGCTCGAGACGTGAGAATAGAGCGCTTCTCTCTCTGGGGGGCATCTTCTGTGTCGCCGAGCAAAAGGCCCGATCCGAGTGCCAGGACCTTTACGTCCCCGATGAACATTCAATGTTATATTTATCCCAGCGCTGACAAGAGAACCTGTACCCGGATGGACTGGTGAGGCTTGATGTCGCCTGATATCGGCGCACAATAAGTTGAGCGCAGGAGAATGAACGAGCAACTGACCGTCTGGTTTATCTGGGTCACGGTTCAGCACGGCGTAGCGCGGCAGCTCGATCCCCTCCTCCTGCAGGATCCGATAAACTTCTCTCCTAAAAAAACCCAAAAATAACACTGTTAAAAAAAAAAAACAGCTTGTGGAGCTTCACGTTTTGTTGAGAGATCTCTGTGAAATGGATCCACCTGTCCTGTATGTAGTACTGCATGTTCAGGTCGTTGAGTAGGAGAGGGTTTCTCAGTTTGGCGTAGCTCACCGCCTTATCCAGAGGGAATCCTGGGAAACACAAGGTGACGCAAAGAAAGGCACTTTGTAAAGCCAAACAGATAAATAAGAGCAACGAGAACTGTAAGTTATCAATTAATGAGCTGATCTAAAGCTAACTGAGCCTATTGACGAACTAAAAACTGATGTATAGGCGTCCATTTTCTTAGTTTTCTTATTTGAAGAAAGTGTTTTCTATAACATCAAGTGCTAAATTTATTGTAATATCAGGACTTTTAGTAAAGAAGCACGTCAAATGAATGCATTTCTGTGGTTTTCTTGGATTAATATACAAAAATCTTAGAAAATTTAACAGAAGAGCAACCGCCTTGCTGCGTAAGGAGAGAATCTGCAAAGTAAGTATGACTTAAGACGAGGCAACATTAGCTTAAAAATAAAGAGTCAGAGGCGAGCTGCGTTCACATCGAGGGCGTCCAGTTAACATGCAACGTCCATCTGACCCCTAGAAGTGCACAAAAATGTAAAAATGTCCAACTTGAAGCAACTTCAACTTCATTGTGATGCGGTTTGGTGTGACAGCGGCATAACGTTTCCAACTCATCCAGCTGTAGTTGGAGCCTCTAAAACGGTTTCTGTTAAAATTTGAACACACGCAGCGCATTAACTCCTTAAATCAGCCTCGTTGCTGGAATCACGTCTTTCCCTATCCTGTTACAGATTTTTAACCCCAGCTTTCCGCCGCGCACCCTTAGAGTGGAAGGAGATGAGGCAGTCGCACAGCGGCCACTTGTCCACGGGCTCGTTGAGGATGGCGTCCTCGGGAAAGATGACCACGGTTATGTACTCGAACCTGCAGAGCCTCTCCAGAATCTGGGTCATTGGCTTCGACTTGGACTTCTTCATCATGCAGCAGATGCCCACCAGCATCTGTTGCTCCGGGGGCTGAAAGAAGAAAAAAAAAATAACAAGCTAAGACGGATCCTGTTGATCAACCACCTCAGAAACTAAACACTTTTATTGGCCTCGGCTTTTGAAATCATTTTAATAATTATTTTTTACAGGAGCAGCAGCATTCCCACTATTAAATATTTAGGAAAACCAAAAAGAGGTGTGAATCTTTTACTGTCTCACCATAATGTCGGATTTTTTTTAGGCCATGATTCAATTAAAATTCGATTTTTAATTCAAGTCATGATTTCTGCTTCAAGCTTGCGGTGAGACGAGCTTATTAAAACCAAACAAACCCTTCGCCGCAACTTCTCCGCATTAAGCTAAATATTGCTTTAGCTTTTTTAATCCAGAGTAAATCCTGTTGGAAGCTGGACAGATGTAACTGGCTGAACATGGGATCACTCTTCATCTCTCCTTTTATATGTCTTCCCACTTCTCAACAACTGATTAGTTTTGTTTTATTTATTTATGTTTGAGCATCTTCTGCTCCCCGTGATCAATATTTATTATAAATCTACCTTAAATGTCTAGAAACAATGATATCCATATGTGCACAGTACACATTATACGTTTGTTAATAGTAATTGTTACACGTGTTACGTTTGTCGCTCTCACCAAGCTCAATTTCTCGTGCACTTACTGGACACTTTATTAGTTACACCTGCTAGTGCCAGGTTGGACCCACTTTTGCCTTCAGAACTGCCTTAATCCTTCTTGGCGTAGATTTAACCATGTACTGGAAACATTCCTCAGAGAGTTTGGTCCATATTCAAATGACAGCATCATTCAGTTGCTTCAGGTATGTCGGCTGCACATTCATGATGCCATTCATCCCAAAGCTGCTCTATTGGACTGAGATCTGGTGACTGTGGAGGCCGTTTGAGTCCAGTGATCTCATCATCATGTTCAGTCTGAGATGATTTGAGCTGCATGACATGATGGCGCGTTATCCTGCTGGAAGTATCCATCATAAGATGGTACATAAAGGGATGGACATGGTCAGCAACAATACTCACGTAGCTGTGGCGTCACAACGATGCTCGATTGGTACTAAGGGGCCCAAAGAGGGCCAAGAAAATGTCCCCCACACCATGACACCACCACCACCAGCCTGAACCGTTGATACAAGGCAGGATGGATCCATGCTTTCATGATGTTGATATTCTGACCCTAGCATCCGAATGTGGCAGCAGAAATGGAGCCTCATCAGACCACAAAACGTTTTTCCATTCTTCTATTGTCCAGTTTCTAATTGTAGCCTCAGTTTCCTGTTCTTAGCTGACAGGAGTGGCGCCTGGTGCGGTCTTCTGCTTCTGTAGCCCGTCTGCCGTGTTGATGCTCTTCTGCATACCTTGGTGGTAATTAGAGGTTATTTGAGTTACTGTTGCCTTTCTATCAGCTCCAACCAGTCGGACATTTCTCCTCTGACCTCTGGCATCAACGTTTTCGCTCACTGGATATTTTCTCTTTTTCTTTTTCCCAGAGATGGTTGAGAGCTAAAATCCCAGTAGATTAGCAGTTTCTGAAATACTCTGACCAACAACCATGCCACCATCAAAGTCACTTAAATCACCTTTCTTCCTCGTTCTGATGCTCAGTTTGAACTGCAGCAGACCTTCTTGATCATGTCTTCATAACTAAATGCATTGAGTTGCTGCCATGTGATTGGCTGATTAGGAATTTGAGTTAACGAGAAGCTGGACAGGTGTACCTAATAAAGTCCTCAAGAAGTGATCTGTTAATTGGGGCATTTGCTTATTTAACCTGCGCACAAACTACGTTCAATAGTTCAATAAAATATGCAATTCTAAACTTAACGTTTGTAATATTTATGGGTTTTAAAGCACTTTTTCTAACAATTAGAAAGAAGGCCGTTTTTCAAACTCGCTTTCAACAAAGTTTCAAATGCATTTTTTTCTCGTGGAGACGCATATCTTGGACATAATCCAGGACTTTTAAACTCTTTGTCGCTGTTTTCTCTCAGACGAACCCTTCGTACGCGTGATCCCCGACGCACTCACCGAGTCTGCGTCCTCGTCGTCCTCGTACAGCTCCATTTCTGTCCTCATGCTGCCCTCCAGCACCTCGCTCTCATCGTCCTCGCAGCCCACGAAGAATCTGGGAGCGCCACGCTGGCTCTCGCCCGGGCTGTCGGGCTCTGACATCACAGTCTCCCGCGGCAGCCGTTAGCATCCCACCACGCCATCAGACACCAACAAACGGCCGGAGCGGGGCCGCCGACGACCACAAGGGGTGCTGGGGGCAGGGGGATCCCGGCGCCGGCGCAGGGGGACGAGCGACCCGCTGCGAGGACGGCACAGCAGAGGCGATGAGAGTAAATCAGGGGAGAAAGCAGCTCCTTTGTCTTCTAGCGTTCATTTAGCCTCATTTAGTCGACAGCAACCTCGCAATCGCTTCCTTCATCGCCACTAAAGTCCTACAACAGCGGAAAATATGAAAATATTAGAAAAAAATATGTCCCCATTCACTTTTGTCACTTATACATAAATGTCCGTTTACCTGCACTTAACTCATAATTAACGACCGTTTACAGAAAAAAATGTATATATATAAATAAATAAAAAATAATCGCATCAATGTGAAAAGATGTTCAGTAGCTTTTCATTTCTAGAACAGAACCAGCTCTTTATTATTATATTCATTTGTTATTATGGCTCAGGTCCTGCTCTAGCCGCGTTGACAGTTAGTCCTAAAGGTGGTGGTCTTGACAGACGGTTCTCCTTTGCTCTACCTTCTTCATGTCTCACTCTATAGGGTTAAGTTATTTAAGATTTTCTATAGTTATGCTGCTATAGGCTCAGACTGCTGGAGGACAATCTGACCACTTCTCTCTCTGCTACTTTCTTCCTTTGTCCAATCTACTTAGTTACCGTTATTTCAACCTTCTGTTTTCTCTTAGTGTTCTTCTCTCCATAGTAACCACACCTGGGCTGGCGTTCTGTTAGCTGAGACAGCTTCTTGGAGGAGAACATGGGCTGAGATGCTTCCAGTGACGTTCTACAACTGCTGCTATAAACTCTATTATCTCAGTTTCCTCTGCATCTATTTTACTTTTCTCTCTCTTCAAACCTCCAGTCGGTCGTGGCAGATGGCTGCTTGTACTGATCCAGGTTCTGCTGGAGGTTTCTTCCTGTTAAAGGGGAGTTTTTCCTCTCCACTGTCGCTACATGCATGCTCAGTATGAGGGATTGCTGTAAAGTCAACGACAACACAAGCCATTGTTTCTGCCTGCTGATTCCAGAGGAGTGAATGCTGCAAGTCAACAACTCCATGAATCTGCTGGGGTTCCTTAGATTGGAAACTTTTTCAAATACATTTGATTAGGATGTATCTTTGACTTTAATTGATTGTCTGGTAAAGTGCCTTTAAATCGGCGCAATAGAAATAAACTGATTCTTGATTCTGGAGTTATTGCAAATAAATATAAATAAAATCCTCAGCTAAGAAAATCTTTGAGTTTTTTTTCTTGAACTTGTTTCCATCATAAAAACATTGACACAATACGTCTTCTCCATGTTTCGTTGCGTTTATGCATTTGACATAACTGCGACAACAGAAATAAAAATAAAATGTGAGTTACTCAAAACGCTGCTAGAAGGAGATTTTCCCCTAGTTAATTAAATGTAGACACGTCCAGCTCTGCTAACGTCTTCAGTCATAGTTACAATAACAGTGCTGGTGTTCTGTAGAAATGTAAATATGAAGGAAGGCTGTTTTGAAAACAAACAAAAAAATGTTTGGACCTTTACCTCCGACTCTCTGAGAGCGAGAAACTATCTAATCTGCCTTTCTGTTCTACCTGAACGTTAGCAGCCTCATTAATCCAGGAGAGCAGCAGACAGATGTGACTGTTAGCTTCTGCGGTTTAAAACACACGTTTCTTTCAACGAGAGCCTCAAAACAAACCGAAGAAGCTTCAGCTGAGACAACAAACGAACCCCCCCGGGATCTCAAAGTCAAGACAAACAAACATGGCAGCCAGAAAAAAGAAGACCACGATCCCCCTTCAACGGTTCCATGTGAAACGTCTATGACCTAAACTGGGTCTCATTCCCACACAAATGAAAACACTACTTAGAACGGCTATAACCTAAAACCAAATGCTAAATTAACTAACATGTGTTAGAAATACCGAACAGTGGAAATTCTATGCATTTGCTTCAACCTGAATGTGTTTTGTTTAAAAACATTAGAGTTGGGTTTTTGTTGTTTTTTGGTTAAAGTTATAAAGAGTCAATGTGGAAGAAGCGAGAAGTCGATGAATGGAGAAACCTGGTTTATAAAAGAAAAAAGATTAAAAAAATAAAATTCAGGTTTTGGGAGTTTTCAAACATAAAAAAACTCTTCTTATCATTGTAATAAATGTCTGCTAATTCCAGAGGAGTGAATGCTGCAAGTCAATGACTCCATGAATCTGCTGGGGTTCCTTAGATTGGAAACTTTTTAAATCGATTTGTTTATGATGTATCTTTGATTTTAATTGATTTTCTGTGAAGTGCCTTGAGACGACATCTGTTGTAAATTGGCGCTATATAAATAAACTGAAACTGAACTAGTAAAAGCAAGAACAGATAAAAGTTGAATAGCATTCCTAGGTTTTCTGTCCTATTATATACAAAAATACCTTTTTTATCAAATAAATTATTTTCTTAATGGTTTCTTCACTGGTTGCACTTGAGTGCTTTCTGATTTTTCTTTGGTGCATCTACCAAAAAGCTCACGTTCACCCACATTATCAAACGCAACGTATTAAAAAATTAGCAGCTCACTGCCTACTAAGGCAATGACATAAAAAGGGTTTAACGAGCTTCAATGACTTGAAATTTAAACCTAAAACATCATAACATTTGGGTAAAACAGACATAACATTGTTATTTTAATATATATTAAGAGTTTCGAGGTTAAAATTTTAATGCTGATGCAATAGTTGACCAGTAAAACAGATTCTAATGCTAATAAAAACCTCAAAGTGGACAGAAATTAAGATTAAAAAAAGAAAAACCTGATATCCTCATCCCAATATTTATATATATTATCTCCATCTATGTCATTCAAATAAGCAATGACCTGCAAAATGCATATTGCCTAATCAAAACATAGAAAATAGGAAGTTAAACACATGAAGGAGCGAGTTTGCGTTGTTAGGTATTTAATGAGAGAAATGCGCATTTCTTTTTTTTTTTGTTGCACATCATGTATTACGGTTATTAACGGTTATTAACGGTAATCGCTCGTGCGATGCAGTCTGAGGAAAAACATGTTAATTTACACAAAGGCCACGTTACTGGCGTGATAAAACTAGATAAAATAAATGTGGAAAACCTTACAAGGAAGCTTTCACGAGCCTTCATTAGTTTTGACGACATATTTTAGCGGCTGTTAGCATCTGTTAGCATCTGTTAGCATTCGACTAGCCGCTTAACTCGGCACCGTACACAAGTCATCTGGTCTGAATCTGACACCGACACCAAATAGTATGAACATATCAACACGCATTAATACCGCTTATCAATACCTGGAGGTAAATATTAAACTTACGGTGCCATTAAAAAGCTCCTTTAGTGCTGCTGCTGCTGCTGTTGACAGTTTGCATGAGGCTGATTTGACAGAAAAATGATTGACGTCCCCAACGACCAATTGGGAAGAAGCTTTGCCTGTGGGGGCGTGTCTAAGGTCCAGCGTGGGCCAACAAGTAACGGCCAAGGTCGGTAGGAGATCGTTGGCGCCACCTAGCGTTGGAACAGAGAACTACATGCGGTCCTAAATAACAGATAATTTAGTTGTATTCAGCTCATTCAAAGCTTAAAATTATAATGTGTGACCATATTATGTGATACACCGGTTAGATTTCAACAACGTCTGTGTACTTTAGTTTTGTATCTATTGTTTGTTTTTTTTTGTTTTTTTAACATATTGAATTAAAAAAATATATAAATTTAATTAGTAAATTAGATGTTGTTGTGCGTCATATTATCTAAGTGTAATCGTAAATGCTGACATTCATGGGCAGGGATGATCTCCTGTAGCTGTCTGTATTACAGATGTGTTACAGACAGATGTCTGTAACACATCTGTCTGTATTACAGATGTGTTACAGACAGATGTCTGTATTACAGATGTGTTACAGACAGATGTCCGTAACACATCTGTCTGTATTACAGATGTGTTACAGACAGATGTCTGTAACACATCTGTCTGTATTACAGATGTGTTACAGACAGATGTCTGTATTACAGATGTGTTACAGACAGATGTCTGTATTACAGATGTGTTATAGACAGATGTCCGTAACACATCTGTC